>CAJUYH010004350.1:0-27642 GCA_910591685.1 Galerucella tenella
TATATATATATATATATGTGTCTCATGGTATGAGGCAAACAAGTTGTAGGAGAGAAACTATCTCAGCCATAATAATTCACCATTCACTTGGTCGTGAACTCGACATCAATGACCGTTTAACCTTTTTCTCAATGTCCAATCACTTCATTTTTTATTTTCCATTTTTTTTTATACCCTTGACTGCTTACACGTCAATCACTGCAATCAAAGCGACACTCATTGACACTTGTTCATCGTCTATCAAATCATTAAATTCAATTCATATTTTTATTCTATTTCTATCCGTATTTGTTCTCTGAGAAGTTTCATCGGAATCGTTCATGAACTTTTTACTAGAAAATATCGAATAAATTTTTATGCTTCTAGAAGCGAAAGCTTTTAAATTTATTGTTTTGAATGGTAAGATGTCCACCAACTTCACAGATACATGCATATATACACGAGTATATGTGTGCTCTTTTGCCTAAGGGCACCACTAACCGTTTCGTTTGCTGGCCGACCTCTATAAATATTCACCTCGTAAATAATTCAATCTCCCTTATGCGCACAACACTAGGCTGAACGCCTCGTTCCACTGTGCATGCGTTTATCGCTCGAAGAAGTTTACCTAAACCCATACTTGCATAACAAGTTGTGGAGTCCCTCTCATCCATATATACAGTTACGCGATATGGTTTTGTTTCATATATATATATATAAATTCACTCAACAAAGTCAATTCACTGAAATCATTTACATCTCAGCTCTCTTATCCTATATAACCATCAGTGTGCGGTTACATCTGTAACTGCTTTCGTTTCTATATTGCAGCCAGCGATTATTGATAAACGAAGTTTCTCAAGTGGAATAGGTCTTTTTTTTTTACTTATCGCTTTATTGCTATTCTATTTTTCATGTAAAATGCAGGTAAAATTGAATATAACGTTAGTGTATACAGCTACGACCGAAATAAAATTCAGCGATGACATTTAAATTGATATATATATATATATATATATATTAATTTTGCATATTAAAATATTATTCATTTATAATTGTTGTAATATTTAGTATTGAATGAATTTTTTGTAATAGAGATTGGTAGAATGTATGTGATAAACAACTTTCATCAGTTGGAATTACATTAAATAAAAATGTTCAGCCATTATTTATATCTTTACATTCGACAAAATGACAATTTGAAAAGAGATGGAAGAACTGTTAATTGATTAAAAGAAAAACATTATATAATGAAATAGAAGAAAAAATATTGATTGTCTTTGCCAGGGGTGAATTAGCCAAGATAAAATGTCAAAATTGACAAACATATCAAGCAAATGTCTTGCCAAAACACAGTTTAATGGGAGACTAACTCATTTTAGCCAGTTGTCGATACAAGTCAGTGGTTGCCAAATATTCATTAATTGATTCATTATGCGATTAATTGATGATGACACCGCCAGCTACCAAACTGGAGTATTTAATTTTCGTGCTAATTACAAGCGTGAACATTGTACACAATATAATATATATATAATACAATAATAACAAAAGAGCTTTACTTCTTTTTTTTTCAAAATTACGATGAATTTCACACCTTTGTTCAATTCTTAAATAAATAATTCGATGCGTGGAATAAAACGTTCACTTTCCCCAACTGACAGACTCACTTCCTTACACAAAATACATCAAGATGCACATCATAAAATTTGATATATTGAATCGAATAACAATGTATTTGTACAATCTATTTTATTATTGTTATTTTATTTTTTATTAGTGAAAACCATTTGGCAACGTGGAAGTTGTGCGGTGGGAAGATTATAGGGACGTTAACTGGTTCCTGGTGATATGGAAAGCGCGTTTTAAATAGCGATTACTTTGGCAATGAATGTGGAAAGGAGAGTGGTGAACTATTACCCGGTTATCGTTGCTTACGTAATATATATCGTGGGTAACGATCATAAGTTGTGCACGTAACAGCTAGCACACTAGTACACAATGACTATAGAATTTACTAAGCTTAGAGGCTTGCGATGGCGTGACTCCACATCGCTTCTATATAGCTCTAGACGTTGGTATTAAAGGGATAGGTACATGCCACGTTATATATGCGTTCACATAGTTGCACAACTACGTGTGTATATGTGTTTGTATTTGGAGTAAATGCATATTTCAATGGTGTAGACGTGGCGGTGAAAATCCTACGGTGAATTTGTTCACTGTAAGTCAACGGCTTTGAATCGACGTTGAGTGTTAGCATTCGACATTACATCAGTAGATTTCGTAGTTTAATAGAGTGTGTAGAGCAATGAGTCGCGGTATTTAAATAGATATGTATAGAGGCTATATAATGTATACTTTGAACATTTTGGGGAAATTAGTTAATTGTTCAATAAATGAAATGATTAGCGAATGATGGTGCTACTACTGCTCAAAGAGAACTTGGATCGTTTGATTTAGTGAAATTATAATTGAATCTTTGTAAATAATAAATGAAAATCGTTTAACTAAATTATTTTTACATAGAATGAAATGATTTTGTTATGTGGAATTGAAGTTTTATAGTCAGATTAAAAATTGGAGTTAGATGTCATTTCTTTTTATATTGGACTGTTTATTTCTTGTTCAATAAATTTCGGACAATTGGAGGTGAATAATGCAATCAGTTGCAGTGAAATTTTGGAATGATGTTTAGTGAAAAGTTTGATTAATTGTTGTCATTGCAAATTCACCAGTTTATGAGTTCTTATTTTTTCTTATTAACTTTACATTACTGTGATGTTCAAACAGAACCAACTTTTTTTTTTTTAATAGAAAAATTGCAGTCTCTCCTCCATGTACACAATAACTCATAATATTATTTAATTTCGATGAATGACAAGATAGAAAATTTTTTCTGCTGTCATTCTAATTGAAATGAGGCTGGTTTCATCTCTCGAATATAATATTGTGTTACATTCTTGGAATAGTCAGTGAATTGACCTCACTATACTATCACTTCCTCCTTTGCTTTTACTCTCTATCTCTCGTTGTCTGCCTGATTCTGTCGCTCTCTACATTCTTCAACGATTCCTATTATTGTCCTTGCAATTCTGATAACGTCTCAGAGCACGTCAAGCTTGAGAGAAGAAACCAATGATGGTAGAGAATCAGTCAAGATGCTCATGGCATAATAGAAATAAATGAAACGCCAAAATCGCTCAATGGAATTCCAGACTAATAGAATTTACTTATTACCAATATATAAATTTAATTGTTGATATGATGTACTACCTTTCGACAATCATCTTTTCTTTTCTTTTTTTTTAAGTTATACAAACTTTTATTATCAGATAATAAAAAGGTATCTTAACGATATTTGAAAAATGCGGTAATCTATAAAAAGAGCTCCATAAAGAGATTTCCCAAATGTAGGAGGAAGGTGCCTAAAAAGCACTACCGTGTCTTTTTCCTATATCTAAGTTTTAATATCGAACGAAAATACAGTCATTTTTAGCAGTAGTGAACCAATTAATTAATAAATAATATTAATACCAACAGAAAGTGGATATTTTCTAGAGACTTTTATGTGTCATAATGTTAAAAAAAGTTACATCTAATAATACGAATATCGTATATAAGTTTTTCTCGGTTTAACTGTATCATCTCATTGTTGCTAACCGAGCAGATAAAAATGGGTCAAAAGACATTATATAATTTTTGCTATACGATAAAATTATCGATTATTCCCATCAAATTAAAATTGTATTAATATATTATTAATAATTCAACAATAATGCTACCAAATTTGCAAACCGTTTATTTATTTTACGCCCCTCACCCCAATATATGTATGTGTAAAGTATACTGATAAATACACTCAAATAACATCTTGCAAAATATTCACGGTGTAAAAGAAGTGCTGCAGCCTGAGAAGTACGCGAACCAGACCAATTTCAAGTATGCATAGGTTAATCAAGAAATGAAAAAACAAAGAAAAAATATATATATACTTACCTACGGACCTAGCTACCTACCAGACGGTGAAACTCTTTTGCAGGAAAGTTGGTTGAATTCACGTTCAATACCCGAGGGAAGATAAAACTTGCATTGAACTCGAAATACCATCAACGAGAATGTGAGCATTATTCATACATGAAGCCAAAGAATAAAAGCAAGAAGAAAATAGAAAACAACAAAAAAATTGAGATGTATATAAATGATATTATTATAGTGCACACACGCATTTGCAAAATTTCCGACGTATGCATATTAGATTATCCATAATCAAGACTCCGCTAGTCGGGTCGAGATATCGGTGTGCATTTGCGTATATAAATATAAATATATCTATACATATATACAACAGTTAACGAATCCAACGAGCCCCTGAAGTGCAGCTTATACTGGAAACTTTCTCTCCTCTCTCTGTTTCTATTCCGTTCCCGGCGTTATTATTCTCTCTCCCTCTCTCTCTCTCTCTCTCTCCCTTATTTTCTCCTGCACTCTTTCACCCTATCTCACTGTCCTTCTTTCTTCTCTTATGTTCTCTTTAATGTTATAAATACCCGGGTGAGAAAAGGTGTGCTCAAATGATAAAGATAAAGTTCAAGTAACATTTTGTGCATGAAGGATTATTTCAATTTAATATATGAAAATGTTTTAAATACATATACCAACTTTCTTTTGCACTACCCTTTCTACCAATGTATTCTGTTTCTTCTTGTTTATTTTTTTTTTAATTTTTTTAGTTTAATGTCACATTTATCTCTCGTCTGTGAATAAAATGTTGCTTAACGCAATTTCGGAAACAGATGAAAAGTACATGATGGAAAATATAAAAATAATGAAATAAAAATAATAGCAAAAATATAAGGGCTGCACGTGAAGGCCTGCGGCATTTTCAACGAATACATTTTCTTGATCATATAATATATATATATAGATAATAATTTATCAGTGGTTGTCAGACGAGAAAATGCGACAGTGAGGGTGGTATGAAAATTGCATTGGACTGAAAAATTTCTACCGAAATCGTTTATATTGGTTGAGGAGAGAGGAATGACAGAAATTTGAACGCGTACATATTGATTGAACACGTCTCTCTGTCATGGAGAAGATAAAATATAAGCCATAATTATGTCTTCATAATATTCATTAATTTTAGTAATAAATAACAGTAAAAGTAGAAATCATATTTTTTTTTTACAAAGTTAAATCTTATATTGCATAGGCAATATAATTGAAATGAAAGAAAATAATGAATAAATATACTGTATTCGTAATTTAAAAAATTAAATAATCAATTTCGGAATTATAACGAAATTATTCTCTCTTCTGACGTTCATTCCCCTCCGGGATGTTTTGTAATATTCATAATTATAAGTATTATATTTCGAAAATGAATATCGATATGAAAATAATTCATCATAGTTGATAACAAAAACTATCATACAGTCAAATATATTTTCATTAGTGATATTTTAAATTTATTATTAATTAATGTTGAAGTCTGAATAAAATTATTTGGACGATGAACAAGCCTCAATATTGATTGTAAAACAATACAATAAATTAATGTTGAAGTGATTTCTACTGCGATCTCTCCAACCTCCTCCTCATATATACGAACAAAAATTTATATAAACAATATATACCACTCACAATATATACTTTCTACAAATTATCAATATATATATATATATATATCTACCGCTAATGAGAATTTTCAAGTGAGTTTAAACTTGAAGTAAGAGAATCCAACGAGATTCCGAATGCTATGAAACAAATTTACAGATCGTGAAACAAGATCAACAAACTGTTGCAAAATTATATTTTCATATCTACGAGTAAGAAGTTGCAACGTTAATTGGTCTCTGCACACAAGTATAAGAGAACTATGAACACATATATACATAATAAATATATAAATATAGTGTCACTGTAGAAGTGACAATTAGAATGAGTTAATGGCAGGTGAAATGTGTATAGATTTGACTTTGCAGGCATTGAGGATGACGGTATGAGATAGTGGCAATGCGGATACGTCAACTGCGTAATAGAACGAGACATATACATATATATAAACGCGAGTGAGTCAAGTTTGCTAATGGGATTTACATCTCACTGAAGCCAACAGAGAGATATATACGAAACAGACACCGACAACCCCCCTCTAATATATCACCTCAGACGCATTAAAACAGAGAAAGATGAAGACATCATTTGGCAAAATGACTAATCATTATTTCGCTTTTATTTTTGTTTTTTTTTTTTCAGGAATGAAGTGAATAGTAACAAAGCTTTTTAATTGCTATTCGTAATTATTAAGTTTGTTTTGATGGATGCATGTCATTGTGCATAAGTCACTAAGATTATAGTCAAAGTTGAAGTTGATATGGAACGAGAATAATTGAGGCTACGTAGAATGCGCGTTGAAGCGAATATTTCTTCGATCGAGAATGCGCGCGAATGAGTACGGTAATTAATTCGACTGACTGACTTGGAGCGTGTTCAAGGAGGGTCGAATCTCTACTCGATTGCTTGAGGATATGCGCTCGCGGGGTTTCAACTCTAATGGCAACGATGGGGAATGACAAGAGAGACAAATAGATAGATAGATAGATAGATAGTGTGAGAGTAAGCTGGTTCATTCAACGATCTTGTCGTGTTGAATTCAATCGAGACTATAGCTGTGAATTATATCATATCAATCTTGACATTATTTCGTGATGACAAAAAGATGTTCCGAACAATTTCCATTGCACTTACTCTCATTTTTATATCTATTTTATCACTATTATTTTTCTCTTAGTTTATTTATTGATGTAGATTTTTTTTCAGTATAGGTATTTAAAAAGTTATGAGTTGTTACTGTGACTTAAATGGCATGGTGTTGTGCGAAGAGACACGAATTCACTGCGTTAAAATATAAATGTTGGTTTTGTTATATATTTTTGAAGAATAATGGGGATGAATAATATATCTTTTTTTTTTGCATACAACTACAATGATATCGCTTGAATCAATTTAAATGTGAGTGAAATTAACGATGTTCTATATGAAAATAATGATACGATTGTTTCAAATACATCGTTTGTCAATTATCAATAAATCAGTGTTGAGTTTACCGTGTATTTTATCAATAGTTAATGTATCGCATATGTGTGAAGTGAATGTAATTTATTTATGATGAAATTTCGTTAATCTTGATGATTATTAAATTTCTCATGTTGAATACAAAAGCATAAATAAATGGCAATATATTAAAACCATAATCCGATATTGATTTGTAAATTTTATTATATTTTGATTCTGCTGACAAACGATACGAAACATCGCTATGGAACGAATTTTAATTGTTCATCCTGACAATATTGACACGAAATTCGATTAAATTATCCATAGCATTCATAATTTCTTTACATTTAATCTATCAATAAACCTAATTTATTTCAATTGAAGTTCACCCTAGTAAAGATTCTATCAGATATCGAACAATGTCTATTTGTTAATCATTTTTTAATATAATAACCGTATCACAAATATACAATTGGAATATGGCCGCTGTATTTTTTTATGTACAAATATTTATTTATTCGTATACAGTGATGCACTCTGTTTACATACGGTCAGAAAGAAAAAGTGAGAAGTAATAAAAGTGAATGTTGTAATTTATTACGAATAAAAATGATATAAAATAAAAAAAAATAATTCCTGTTCTGATTTTCATTGATCAGAACAATATACAATTATTCAAAGTCACTTTGAATTATTCAATGATCTATTATTCATTAATTATTTTCGAATCATTTAATTCTCTATGATATCTTCTACACATGTGAATAATTTTATACTTTAGTGAAAACGTCATTCTATTACTGTAACAAACAAAAACCAGGTTTCTTCACTATTCATTTATAATATTTATAATAAATATAGCCAATAATACAAAAATATAAAAGTGATGGCTAAATGCATATAAAAATAATATGAAATTGCAAATCGAAAATCAATTCAAAAAAAAAAAAAAACCAAGTGTGTGATCATAACGAAAATGAAGCGTTAATATTTTGTCTGTGTATGTTACTATATATAGCACAACATCTCATTTGTTTCCCTCTCTCATTTGATACTTTTTCACCCTACTTTTACACGCATATAGAAACATATACAATTCCCCCTTTGCCCATACATCATACACTCACTTATTTTTGCGCTAGAATAAATCGGGCGGATGTGCGCGCGTCGAATGCTCTAATTTCAGGATGAAGAAAAAGGGACTGCAAAGATTAGCTCATTCAATATACATATATGGCTATATATATGAAATATAGATTGTATATTTATTATATAAAATCCATACGCTTGGATAATTCATAATAATCGTGACTTCATATATACAATAAATATCGTATCACTTATATGTGTTGCTAATGTAGAAAATGGTAAATAGCTTCTTGTTCCTCAAATTAGTTTTATTTTATTTTAATTGAATTTATTTTATCTCCTAAATAATATTATACTAGCCGTTTGTCATTTATATCATCAATTAAAATAAATGCGGGAGAATTACCACATTTTTCGAAAAACGGCTATAGCTTCTGATTCAAATTTCGAAATAAAATTATAGCCATTTATATAAATCACAATTCAATTCTTCTTAAACTCTCTGCCTTTTTATTGCAATAATTGTTATGGAATTAATGATACATTTTCAAACCAATGTATTCCATATTGGAACCTAGTTCAAAAAAAAAAGTATGACGGTATTGTTTGATTCAAGTAGATACCAATTAGCCTCTAATAAAATATTTGCCGAAATATTTCATTATTTTGTTTTATTTTCAGTTGAATTGGACGATAAAATATTACAGACAATCAATTTTTTAGAAATGTCTTAATTCCATTACCTGTACGAACACCAATAAAGTGAAAATCTTAAGTAAAAAAAAAAACATAATATTAAATTGGATGGTATCTTTCATTAAAAATAAAAGAAAAAAACATCATCGAACCCACAACCAAACAATCTACCATCAAATCTACAAATAAATACAGAAGATTGTGATACACTCTGTATACACACTGTCATTCTCCCTCGTTCAATCTCAACAACCAATACATTATTCACAATTGATGGAAAAAACCCCTTATGATAGTACATAATACCATTGGCGGCGTTCTTTATAAAATACAAAGTTGCGAAAAAACTAAGTGTATTAACCACTATTGGTTTCATACCTATATACACCTATAGACATGATGGCGTGCATCGGTGAACACTAAAGGAAAGTGTATCCAACATATATATATATACATAACCGCAAGGTAATTTTTTGATCGTTATATACCCGACCACTGCTCTCGCCACATGATGAAATGACACGTGACAAATCGCATATGTATTGGATGCATCCATGTTACCACCGGATAACAATTATCCAAGTATATATATATATATATATATATATGTGCATATTATATTGCCGTGAAGGAGTTTCGAAACAGTTAAACCCAAAGTACAAAAGAGGGTTGTGCGAGTGTCAAGTGTTTGGCAATGATGGGCGCGCGCGCACACATATATACATTCCTGTATGAGATAATATACTCCGTTGAATTCTTTTTTCCACGTCGTAAATCTCCCTTGTATTAAAAATAATTGCTTTAAGCTACTCCGGCGGCCGTTGCGTTTATATATGCACAGCAGCCCGCACCCTCACTGCGTCTATGTGTATGTATATGTATGTATGTTTATACTCTCGCCTTCTCGTTCTCCTTTTATTACTTTCTTCCTTCTAAACCTACTCACAAACTCTGTTTCACTTTTTTTTTCTTTTTTTTTTTCGCGCCTTTTATATCCATGAAACTCGGCCTCCGGCTGTCTTACCCACACACATACAGCCCTCACTCACATTCCCTTTCACCCTTTAAACCACTGCATGGGGTTGTATATGAGAGAGTGGGCGAACGCCCATGCACACACTCTTGGCTGATAGTGGCTAAAGGCTGTACAAGTCAGACCCGCTCACGTTTGACTACTGCCTACCTCGCACGATCTATATAAACGACAAGGCGCGGCTTTTCGCATTATCTATACTTGCACGCTAACCCCAAGTCCACAGCTTTTGTAAATATTCGTGTATGTAATATATATATATATATATATATATATATTTATACATAATGTATTTGGTAGGTAGTAGAGTATCCATTAACGAATCAACCTGATCATGAATTTCTACGCCGTGAAATTTACTCCCTCGAGGCAAAGAAAAATAGCTCATAGCGAACAAGAGTTAATAACCCTTCGTTCAATTGGAAATTAGAGACGAGGAGATTTTCAACGTAACGTTACATCAACGTGAATGGATAAAAATATTATAATTTTCAACTGCAAGAATATTAATTTCGCGTATCGTTATTTGTTGGTGTGCATGTGGGGTTTTAAGTTTATTTATGATGGTTGGAGTTTCGGAGCGATAACAATATTCAAGTATCGAAAATGTTGATCATGATATTGATTGTACATGTATGTGTATGTGTATATACATATAATTGTAGATATAATAGATGGGTAGACATAAATACACATATATATATCATGTGAGAATTATATTTCGAGTTAACAACTGTAACGTTCGACGAAGTTTCGGTTAGTTCTAAGATACTATCACAACTATAAACCCCGCCGTTGATATATATATATATATATATATATATATGTATATATTTGTGGTGGTTTGAATGAAGTTAACACCTTCATTAGGTATAGTTGAGTAGGTTAATGCAATAAATTAATATGTAGATGTTTAGATTAATTAATTAAATGTAAAATAGTTGACAATATGTTGTTAAAATATTCACACAGTTGACGACAAAGGAGTTGGTGTCTATTCAAAAATCCACAACATCACCATCACCATAATGCTGTTGCATCATAGACTAATCTCTCGCTCTCTCTTTCTCACTCACTATCGTCATCCATTTATCCTTCGCCCCATTTCAAATAATAACTTACTCTGAATTCTACACTTTCTGCCACAACGCCACCGTAAAATTAAAAGGTACTTTGTTTTAGTTTACGACTAAAAGTTATGGTTTCATTTATATGACATCTTGCTAACAAGTAAATCTGTGAGAATATATATATATATATAGCATTCAATAAGTATTATCCTTATGTATTATGTTGAAAATGTAAATGAATTAATTATATGACATTGATTAGATTTTATTATTATTGTTATTGAAAAAAATAATATTACACATATGAAATGTAGATGATGGTAATTGGCGCTACAAAACAGAAGTGTGCATCTCTCTGTAATTCTGTATTCAAATTGAATATTTATATATGCAGTTGCGTATATGTGTGTGTGGGTGTGTTTGTGCATATCTGACAAAAGAGATGGATTGTTTGAATAATTCAGTAGTAAATGAGAATAGTGAAGTGTCGAAGAATTTACACTTAAACTTTTAATTTTTAGGAGGTACATCTGATAATTCAATTTCGTGATTGTTTACGGTGAATTTTACATTGATATAATTTTTTTTTATTTGTAAATATCATTCTGTACTCATTGAATGCGAATTTTGTTTATTGAAACTTGGAATGCAACATTTAACAGACCGAATGGAAAAATGTCCAAGTCAATTTTTTCGATTGCGTGTTGGAGGTGGTACATACGAAAAAAATAATGAAAAACTCTGTATCATTTACTTTATACAATTTTTTTACATTTCATTCTATAGAACTATTTTTGTATTGGCTATTCGAGTAATATCGAGTAAATAGGGTATCGTTTGAAAGGTAATTTTATACCCTTCAAAATGATGTATCACATGACCCCACTTTTCATTTAAAAGTGTAGGGGTGTCGTCGACCCTTGCCGAGGGATAAGAGATGCAAGTTTGAGAATATGCTCAAAATCTGACCCTCTGAATAAAAAAAATTAACCTATCCGAGCATTTTTATTTTTAATTTCACAAAAAGAAAAAATCTTAGATGGTTCTGGTTCGGCCACGCTCTAAAAATATTATGAGTAAATATTTCAGAATATATTTAGCTTTGTGTGATAACCTAAAGGAAAGAGTACAATTCATTTAATCACCATGTATTCATGTCGAAATTCACATCGGTAAATTCTAATACGTAAAATGTGTGAAATATCTTGTATAATATTTCATAAAACAAAACACTTGGTAGATGCACCGATAGCAAAGGATAAAGTGCTATTAAATACTCTTACGAACGCATATGCCGCCGGCGAAAAAAAGCAAACATCAAAGCGAAACGAAGAAGAAAAAAAAAATAAGTATAAAATGAAGAGCTCAAGTTTGCCTTGAAGGGAAATACCACCCATTTATGTTGAAATTGTTCAAATATAAGAACATAATTTTGAAAAGTGGCGCTGCACTGTTCCAATCATTAGTGAATGAAAATTGTCTAAATGATGGATCATATTATTTATAAATATAAAAAGTAAGTGAAAAGTCATCTATTAATAATGTTACTTCCACGCAGTTGTAATAACTTGTTAGTAATTGACGAAAAATTAATATTAATATAAATTTGCGGCAGTGCATGTGCTATTTATCTATTATTAACTCATCAGTTAATCATTTTTACTATTAAAGCACAGTCATAAATGTACTGGTGGTAGAAAAGAAAATTTGAAGCTGAGTGAAATATATTATTCTCAGTAAATCTCTCATAGACGAATGATTTGAATTCATAAACTTGAAAAGTAGATGTTTCACGTAAAATTTCATTTACTGTCAGTTTGAATTCCTATTGATCTCAAATGTATGTCGGAGATGTGATATTTATTAGTGTTTAATCATACAGTATCTGTACAATAATTGTAAAAGTACTTTTATGATAAAATAAAAACTTATATTCATTGGTTGTAGAGATCCGAGATATAAAAATGAACGCGACTGGTGCATGAGGGTGAAAATAATAAGACAAAGATATTATAAATCGTTGCACTTTTTTCCATGATTAATACGACAACGTTGCTTGAAATTGAAATATTTTGCGAATAATATCGGATGAAAATGGCTTTGATATGATGGGACTCTCGGATAGCACGAGAAATAGTTTAGTATCATGTCGAGAATTTGTCGTCTGACACTATGCCAATGTCAAAGAAGCTGGTTCAGTTCTAATTGACATCAATTTTTTAACCTCTCGGATGTCAGGTGGGATTATAAATAAATGTATATATATATGTGTGTGTATGTGTGTGTGTATGATAGTATGAGAAGCTGAGCTACCCACTTATCCCAATGACAATTAACGTCTGGTATTAATTTTAATTAGATAAGTTTTTTTGTAATTTATTTATGTTACGCGTTATAAACGCAGCTAATTTCGATTTATTTTATTCACTATTAGAATATACATATATGAATAATATATAAATAAATGATTTTAGATTATCCGCATAATCATAATTGATTTTTAAATTGAAATATTTTGATATAGAATTAGATTTATCACAATTTTCATATCTCGTGTTTATGTTATTTTGTTAACTATGCATTTTGGAAAAAAATTAAAATTATGTAACTATTTACGAATTATAAATTAAATTAAAACAATTATTTGTTTTCAACGTCCACCAAGTTGTAATTTCAGATATATTACGAAATATATATTAAATAGTATTTGATAAATAGTATACATGTAAACTCAAAATAAAAGTTAGTTAGTTTTTTTTTTCATATTGCTTTGATGTCAAATGTACGCGTCAATATATATAATCATTTTCATTCATCAACAAACATATAATTGGTTTGTTGGATGGATGTGATAAATTGTAAAAAAAAAATAGAAAAAAAAGCAAAGTGAAAAAATAATGAATAAAGCGGTAGAGTAAAGTGTGACAGACGTGAGTGATCTGTCACTCAGTGAAAAGCAAATCAATTAGCGATAACGTCAAAATTATGATAATTTAAAAGGATATACCTGAACACGCGTATGTATACGTACGTGCATGTAACGATTTTAATGTCTTCTACATACGTGTTTTATATTAAAAAAACTCATTGAAAAATTACTGCACTTTTGCAGTGTTTGCAATAATTTCAACTATTTACATCGAATTCCTCAACGTTCATACATTATTGTCATCAAAATTCCCATCTATTTCTGACTGAGGAATCACACGTGGCAATTTTCAATAACAGTCTATCTCACTCCAGTAAATATTTGGTCTAGATGGTGTGGAATATGGACTCCCTCGCGAAAGAACAAAATGAACAGTATAAAAAAATAAGGAATATTTTTCTCTCTCATTATCGACGGCAAGTTCCATATCTCGTCCATTCTATTTCGTCCTTACATTTTTGCAGTTTCTTGACCCTGAAATAATATTGAACATATAAGGTGTAGTCTTAATATGGGGTCTACGCCTATATTTCCAACATCACATATCACACTCTGAAATATAAATACAATTTTGTAACTGTCAAATAATAAGAAATAATTGTAAAAATATTCAAAAAACGAAAAATACACTTTGTGGATTTGCTTGAACAATAAAAATCTCTTAGTTACCACCGTTTCAAATAATGGTCCATTGCCATTTTAGATAAGAGTTGAGTACCTGAGCTATCGGAATCCCTATATATACGATATGAGACTACTGCATGGGAATATTTTACATTTTTTCCATTCTTTCAATTTTGCTCGCATTATTCTCCTTAATAAACAGAAGTTGCCCAAAGAACAATTGACTTTCGCACGATACTAACGACATCAGTCCTCCATACAATAGAACATACTCTCTTTTTTATTGTGAATGGGATACCTGTGGATTTCGTACACACGCACACACACACACACACACATATATATATATATATATATATATATATATACGAACAAGATTATGCGGCGAAGGTGCGTTTATATTGCAGACCCAACGGATCACAGTCTGCTGTTGATATCCTGTATCGTAACGCTGATGTCCGATGTGACTACGCTGTAGAATTTAGTTGGCACAGTATGATGTGTCGAGTGCCATGTATTAATATACACCTTTGGCTACGTATAAACACACACATACACGCATATATAAATATATATATATATATATCTCTAGACATCCTGGTACGTCATGGAAAGCGTAATGATGCAATGACGCAATGTATGCATATGATCCACTCGTGCAACAATATGACAATGTGACAATAGATGCGAACTGAACTGATGGTCGGATGGACTAATACGAAGGGTCCAGCGGTGTATGTCATATCGGTACATGTATTTCGAGGCCGATGAATGGCATCAATGACCGAACGAATATGAATATCATCTATTATACCCAGGAGGAACTGGCCATGGTCGTATTACTTTCCCTTAATCAACCGACCCTGCCACCCTCTTCGTCGCATTTTAATCCAACTCTCTCGGTCTCTCGCTCTGTTGGTTTGTTACTCTCGCGCGCTTCCTCTCGCTCAGGCTTGCATTCATACGTATAATAAGCTCTTCAGTATTTCCATATCACTGGTCGCCTTTCGTTTGTCTCCCGTCGTGCTTCCTCTTGTTGCTGTATGCCATATTATTCATGAAAGTTTTGCTCCCTCGCGCTCTTTCACTTGCTTTCTCCTGTTGCTGGTACGAGTTTTTTTTCTCTCTTGCAATTTTTTTTTATTTCATTTTGAAATATAAAAGAAGCGAATTTTGTGATTGAACTCATTGAAGGAGGGAAATGTATATATGTATATGCGAGGGGAAAGTATATTGTGTATTTAATTAAAAAATTTTAAGTATATTCTAAAGAACATTGTGCGGCTTTTTATATTTTTTGTGTTGAGTAATAATTGGTTCTTTTTTTTTGTCATTTATGTATGAAAAAAGAAGTATGAAATTGTGACTGATATTAAAATAGAATCGTTATTAGTTAGGAACATTAATAATTTAATATCACTTTAATTGTGTGGGTGAGATCTATATTTTTTTTTCCATTTTTTTTTTGTAAATGAAATATTTTGATTTTTATATTATTGAGTATATTATTCCCTACTGCATTTCTCCATTTGTAATAATTTACACATTATTCTCACATTCAGAGATATACTGAAAAATATAAATATATGTATGTCACTTTTCGTAATTGTAAAAACTGTAAATCGGTTCAATCCAACAGTGTTTTTGTTTGCACATACCAAATTTAAACCATACAACAGTAAACATAAGTACTTCTCGCTCAATTACATAGATACCTGTTTGAACATTAATAGTAAGAATGTAAGGAATAAGTTGAAACTCGAATGAACGAGCGAAGAAACGAACCAAGCACTCATTGCACTTTCAAACTATTCCACTACCAACACCCATATATATATATATATATATAGTAGTAGTAAGCAGTTTATCTCAGATGAACAATAATGAGTTTGTGGGTATACATAAACGTCAATATTTCCTCCAAATGACTGTCTTTAGTGGTGTGCAATGATGATTATTATCATCATTTGGCAATGTGTGTAAATGCCGAGGTTCTCAATAAATATCTCGAAAATTTTCATGATCTTGCAGCAAATGTGTAAATACTATTGACTACAATGTTCATTACTATGGGGATGCCACTGAACAATTTGTGATATCTCCACTCTTGACGCGCATATTTGCCCATGGGCGAACAATAAAATGGTCGAGTAAATTTAGTAATGTATCCCATCAGAGTTGGTATATATAATTGGTATTAAGATAACTATTATACGATATTAGATGTCATTCAGGTATATTGTCTGTGTTCAATGTAAACAGTGATACTATCTACATTGCAATAGTGTTACCAAGTAACAAAATTAAAGAGAAAATTGCAAACAACTTCTGCTCATTTATTTTGTATCTCTTATTCCTGTTCTGTTTTATATATTTCGTTCTATTTGTTGATTAAACTACATACATATATAGTTATCGTGGTTGTATTTTAGTATTGGATAGTGAATAGTAATTTTGTAGGTATGCGGTGTGCGTGCGACAACCCTTTATTGAATTCGTTAGTGAAGTTTGTTGGAAACACGATGATAGAAGATAATGACAGGCTTATCGTTCAATTACATATGCCAGCGACCGTCTGCGGATACTCATGTTATTCTATATCGTGAATACAATTGTCAACTAACAGTAAATACAAAGAAGGTATAGTGTAACTATATACAGTTAAATATCTGTTTATAAAATGTATTATTTTTATTTACGACGAATTTTGTATTTGTAGTTTGTACAGGAGGAAAAGTGATTCATTTATTTTTTGTTTTTTATAGAGTATTTGATGAGAGGAGATTTGATAGTTTCAATACTGCCTAACTAATGAAGAATTGTTCGAGTTTTTTTATTAATTATATTTCAGTGATATTGAATATTAATGAAGAAATTTATTTGTTATTTATATTACGTTTGTTGAGATTCATGGAGAGAAATTGCGAATGATGCAATTGAGAACTTTTTCTATTTTATATTTAATTGAGTACAAAAAAATTTGATTTTTTATTGCGAGTCAATTTGTTTTTATGATGATCAATTTCAAAAGTGGAAAAGTGATAACAATAGTGATATCTTCATGTGTTGACAGCTACATTTTAATTATGAAAAAGAAAATTATTGAGGAAAATAATAATATGTATGATTTGTATTATAATCAATTATGAGATTCAATATTTAAATTTAATCATAATCTTTATCATAATTTAATTAAAAGTTGTTTATTTAATTTGTTATTTTAGAGCGCAACACCCCTTCCACCAGTGTAACATCAATAAACAATAACTATTCAATTCCGTAAAAAAAACCAATGCAGTCAATTCTAAATAATAATACAACAAAATTCAAATGACATTGATAACAATAAATTAAATAAAAATTGTCTCATGAAAAATAAACACAGCAAATAATTAGCTATTAACATAAATTGTATTCACACACAATTGCAATATGCCCTACCCCGTACAAATAAAAATAATAAATAAGAAAAAACGTTTGAATACATAGATAAATATCATCAATATATTTCGCTATATGTCCGCCAGTTTAATATCGTAAGAACACACCAAACGCCCTCTCATTTCAACGCTGCACCGAGAATTTATTGATGTTTACAATGAATTATATGCAAAACAGGCATCGAGATGGGAATGATGGTTCTTTGTATTGTGGAGTCACGCGTGCCACAAGACTTGCGCTACTATCAAGTAATTAATTCATTTGATTTATACCTTACAAAGGAACTGAATGCTAATTTGTATTGACTTATTAGTAGTGCATGGCAGAGTCTAGCTTCATATTGTCTCTCTGGTCTCTCTCCGTTCTTGTATTCGTCACAATCTCTCACTCTCTCTTTTACTCTCGCCTATTTTCACTTTGCACCTAGTTCTCATCACCTCGTACAGTGTACAACTGTCCAAGGGCATCAAACGCACGTACAAAGACAACACACCATTGAACCCCACTAGTTGGACACGGTGAGACATCGAGTCGTTAATTAAAGTGCCTTCCTTTGTTCGACTTAGATCGATCGGTCGGTAGGTTGGTCGTCACACTCGCATACACACTCCCATTACTATATATCTATGTATATTTATATGGATGGTAAGAATAAAGCGAGAAAAACACTGCCCTCTTCCACCTTTTTATCATTTATTTTCTTCTGTCTGTTTATTATTATTATTATTATTACTACTGTTTTTTTCTTTCAGTTTATGCCATTGATTCATCAGTCTTTTTTTTCTATCCTCTTTATTTTTGTTTATTGTTGATTATTTATTTGTATGCTGCAAGCAAATGGAGAGTATATTTTTATGTATAGAGTTTAATCTCTGTAAATAGTGAATGGGAGAGAAGGAAGACATTTTTTTCGCATTCTTCGTTCGTAGAGGTGATTATTCAGTATATTGTTAATGATTGTTATTAATTGTCGCGATGGAGCGGTGATAAATTTTTTGAGTGCAGTATTATATGTTGCTATATTTTATCTGCAGTCATTTTTGCAATTGATTTATTATATAAACGCTCAGTGTCATCAGAGATGTGAGACATTGCCGGGACCATCGTCAATTACCCGAAATATTCAATATCATTTCAATGATTAAAAATAATATGCATTTCAGAAATTTCATTGCTTCCTCCGCCTCTCGCACTCTATCTTTTTCTATTCGTATATAGACATATACTAACATACGCAACAATATGCAAACACTACTACAAGAAACTTTAGTTTGAATAAATATTATATGTGATTACGAAGTTGGAAATAACTGAAATTTCTCAACGTTTATACAAGCGCGAGTGTTTGTCAAGAAAATAATGAATATTTTTGTTTTGTTTTGTTTTTTTTTTATTGTTTGTACTCGCTCATATATGTATATATATATTTGTACGTATACAATTTTCATCAGATAATAAAAATGCCTAGTGTATATTCCTCGACAGAAAATAACATGTTTTTTTCACGTAGTACGGTATGTTTTACTACTTGTTAATATATACACGTAAATATTTGATGCTGATGAAAAAAAAAAAAAAATATGCAGAGGATATATTTTATTAAAAATTTGTCAATAAATATGTGAAAAATATTCATTTCATCAAGATAAAGTAATTACGAAATACTATTTGTTAAAATATATCATAAAGTTTGTTTGTTGATTATATGCAAAATTTTATGATATTTTTATTTATATATTTATTTTAATAATCATGGGCATTTTCAAGACTGCCATTTTTAGTCACTATTTTCTTACAGCTGTCAGTCAACATACACAATACACATAAGTACATTTAAAAAAACTAAAACACAAAATGTATTTCCACATATAAATAAAAATAACAGAAAAGAAAAAAATTGTTAGTAACTATATATAAACCCAATATGAATATGTATAATCTGGTCAGTCAAACGGATACAGAGACGAAATTTAGATCCTATGACCCCCGATAAATTTCCATGAAAATTTGATCTACCCATATACATTCACAATCCCCCAAATATCCATTTCCAAAGTATATTCCAAAAATTATATTCAAAGTTTCCAGGATTATATAAAATCAGCTTTTCCCTCCATGCAAACACAGTTTTTATACTAACTGTATAAAGTATATGCATAAATGTATAAAATATGATAACAACAAAAGATGATCAAGTCAACTTGGTCATTTTCCCCTGTAGTAAAAAGGGTAGGTTCATTTCCACTATTCTAAGAGTTATAATGATTCGGCGAATGTTTCAATCAGTGCACATTACTTTTACCAGTGATTTGGTCGTATTAACTAAAAACTTCCAAATTTTTATTCGATCAATTTTCAAAGTAAGCCCACGATACATATATTTACAAAAAAAAAATAATCCATCATATTCATATTCACTATAAAGTTCCTTCATCTCAAACTCCCGTAACCATGTACAATGATTGGCCAAAACCGTTTAAAACTTTGCGCGAATAAACGCGTATGCACTTCGTTATCATTTCCACTTTAGATGAGCCCTTATTTCCTATACAACGCATGACCACCACTGTCCTCATCTCTGTGTCGTTGTTGGAAGTGGTCTAAAGCTGCTGAGCATATTATCTATCTATTCATGTGTACACATGTGCAACAACGATCATGACAACGACCTTACTTACGGTCGACAGAACTACCCTGCACTCGCTGCTGCACCTATGAGATATTTTCGCGTACATACTCTGCCTCACACGCAAGCATAATTTCTCTGTTTGCAAATATATATATATATATATATATGCGAATATCCATGAAACACAAAGTGCAAGGGTTGCGCACTGTGAACGAGATAGGGAAAAAGCGGCATTTATAGGGGGACAGAGAGAGGAGTAGTGAACCTATATATATATATATATTGAAAGGCGTGCAGATCTTTTAGCGTGTGTATCTGGACTATATCGCCCATCATATGTGTATATATACGGATGGCATATTGGTTGAAACCCTGCGCACTCAGCGCTCATGAATATGCTGGTGCACGTTCTAGAATACACCTGTACATATATATATACAGGTATATTCTAGAATCTATATCCTCTCGATGCTTTTCGACCCCCTCTTGAATCCGCTTTTCCCAAGTACAAACGGCCCTGTGGTCGCTGGTCAATTTCTCATCCTGATATAGTTACAGCATATGTAATGGAGACAATGTGGTACATTTACGTATGATGTGCCACTGGAGTGAACTGGAATATTTAAAGAAAGTGTATTCCCATCCTTTATGTTCTATTACATTGAAATAGAAAAGAGAGGATAAGATTTTTTCGAAAACTTAGAGGTGATGTGAATGAAAAATAGAGTGGTGATAGATGATTGTGGTCATTTTAAAAATCGAACATTGGAACAATTTGAATGGAGATGTTAATTTTTGTTTTCGGGAAATTTTCCATAAAATCGTAGAGAGAATTTATTACAGTATTGGACAGAATTATTGATATATTTTTCATATTATTCTTTTTTACATTTCATCACGTGGTTCTCTATGAATAAATAATTTAATGAATTGTTTAAGTAACGTGATGAAATTCGCAGGATCATTTCTAGTACTTGCTGGTATTTTGTAACCTTTAAGCAGCCGACTTCAACACTGCTGGGGTATCATTTTTACACTTCATTAAACACTTCAATTGCGAATGTATTATAATATTCATTTTATGTCGAGTCTTCCTCGCAACAATATATCTCGAATCGATACCCAAGTCTCCGACAATAATAAAAACTGATTGAAAAGCTCTTCAATAAATTTAACATTCGTGTAATTTCATCTTTTTAATTTTTTCCCATTTTTGTTTGTGACTGTTCACACTAATTCTCCAGTAACCACAGTCTGTACATCTTTAACCGTGACCCCACGATCAGATAATAACTACAACTAAAATAAAAATCAATGAAACAAGGGAAATTCAGATTATATCCTAAACCAACTAATCCCAACAATGTTCAAAAATACCAAAAAAACAAAACTAATTCGTCTTCAAAATTCCCACAAAATTCATCATCACAACAATACACCAATCAATTATTATTATTATTATTACTATTAATAATAATATTCTCGTGACATTGATAGTCACTGGCATTCAACCATAAATTATATTCCATGGAGCATCATTAACAACATTGCCACCCAGTGTTTAAATTTATTCAAAGTACTCTCTCAACAGTTGTGTTAATGCCCATGAGAATTTTCTTCCGTTACACCTATACTATATATATATATATATGGAGTGTAGTGTAAGGGTTACATACTTTGACCCATAACGAAAGTGGATAGACGCTAGTCAAACCGTGACGCTTATTACGCGCGTGACTCTGCGTCTCTAATCGAGCTTTCGTGACTGTTATGCACTGTGCCAAGCAGCTCATCGTGCTGTTGTGTGTACAGTGTAAAGGTATGTGATGGATGCATATCTGCATGCACAACCTCTCGAATCTCCTGTACAGAAATGCAGTGATGTGCTCCAATGGAGTGCTGCTGCTGTTACCTTGGGGGCTTCGTGCGCGATTATTAGGAAAGTTACCCCGTGTGCTTGCGAGTGAGTGAGCAGAAGAGAGAGACACATCAGTTAAAGCTTCGTAGTCATGTTATTACCTCAACTACGCTTTACACACACTTAGGGCCCGTGTGTCTCCAATACTCTGTAAAATTTTCTATATGTATAGGAGTTCCACATCTGCTCGTAAACTGTATCCATATTAAGATGGGAATAAAGTGTGACTGAGTGTGTGTAAGTGTGTGTACGGTAGATTTAATCTTTCGAATTCCTTTGTATACCTCTTCGTTCTTGTTGGTGACACCTTCTGATGACACGACATTGTAATCCGCGATTTATACTGCAGTCAAAGTTGATGAATTTGATGGCAATGTCACGAAGTTTAATCGTGGCAATTTATCAGAATTGATTTGCAAAGTACGGAGTATAGTTGAAAATAAGTGGTAAATGAAAATTTTGGGAGTATTGTATAGTTCGTCAAAAAACGCCCCGAATTCGGGCTTCTAGACTAGAATACCCCCTTAGTGGGTTACATATGTTTGTGCTCAGAAAAATTGATGGTTTTTATTGATTTTTCTTAGGTCAGTACTAATAATTTTATTGAAATGAACTATAAAGTATCGAATAGTACATGTTTTAACGTATTTATGAAAAAATTTTCATGCAGAAATGAGATAAATTGCAGATAGTATGGCACTTGCCCCGAAATCCCTCTTTCCTGTTTATAATAATCTATATTTATTTCAATAATTTCACATATTCAATTACTATCAAGCAGCTCTAACTAACAAAATTATTCTCATAATTGGCACGACAAACTCATCAATCCAAAAAATTGTTTATAAAAAAATCTGTATGAAAAAACTCTCCATTATCAAAATTTAATCTTCAACTGGTCAATCAGGGTAATGTCGTCTCGACTGACCAACATAAAACCACCTCCACCAAAGAAAAAAAAAAAAAAAAAATAACGTGCGACACCGCATAAAATCTACACTCAAAAGATTTCAAGCTCTCTATTATTTTTTTATTCTTCATAAATACTATCTATTATGTGATGTGTATCCCCAGGCGGAGAACATCCCCTCGTGTAATATAGTCATGAAGATGCAAGAGCGCTTCATGTTATTGGAATATATGAAGTGGACCGATGAGAGATGCAGCATGGAGTACTAACTCGTTGATTAACTTAATATATATATATATATATATATATATATATGTCTGCCGGGTGTATCGCAGGGCCTGAAACGATTCTGGCAGGCAAACACACACAGTGTAATGTACATATATATATATATTAGTTCAATAGTTGCAGCGATATTGATGCGTGCGCACATCATCATAATCGCCCTAACAAAAAAAGAAAAAAAAACAAGAGCGAGATGGGGAAGGATCAAAGTAGAATACCCTGTACATAGATGCAGAAGGGTTGAACGTTTATTCCACCCATATGTTGGGGTTTGATATGTCCTCTACCTTTCACTCGCTCCGTTTAGTCGTCTCTATTTTCATATCGTTTTTTTTTTCCTTGTCATTTTCATTTTTTACTCTTGCGATTACACTCATTCAATACATTTAATCATGATGGGCGTGATAGAGATCATTTATATTCATTGATAGATACAAAGTAAAGTACATGAAAACAGGAAGTTATTACGATGGTGTTAAAAAAAAATCCACAATTTAATATTTTTTTCAATTCGATGTTTGCGTGTCATTTAATTATTTTCGTTCTCTTTTTTTTTCCTCCAAGCAATTTTTGTTCATATAATATTGAGCTTTAGGGTAGATATATTAGTTTACGGTACAATGAACGTGACGAACCCATCAATTTTGGTATTAACAATATTAGAAGGGTTTCACATGGAATATCTCGAACCCTATTGCTGATGTTGTTTACTGATGAATCGCTTTTATAGATTATTCAATCCCGTGATTTTACCACGTTAGAGGGTTTGTTTTTCCGCGTATTTCTGCCTGCGGTACTTATTTTTAAATGCATTGACTGCATCAAGAATTAAATGCCAATGAAGAGGATCTCTCTTTTTTTTCCTTTTTTTTCAGTCTACTGCTTTAAGCTGACCCATCTGGAATGGATAAACGATTAGAATCGGGGCACGTATGTACTATCATGACCTAAAACGACGCCCGAGGGGTAGAAAGTGAATAACATTCTCACAGAGGTTTTTTTTTCCTTTTTCTTTTTTCCTCCATCATTCGCGCTCTATCTTCTACATTATCTCTCCTCTCTTTCCTCTCTAACTATTCTTTCCTTTCTTTATTATTATCTCCAAACGCTATTCAAACCAATTGGAATAATGCGATAGCTGTCTCACTTTCATTATAAAGTATACACAATATATATTTTTTTATTTAGAAAAAAAAAATGATTATTATAAACCATTTGGCTGCTATCACGCGCCATCGAAGAATTCACCCGGAGGCTTATTTGTAAACCGTTAGAGTGGTTATATAGTGTATATGTGTGTATTCGTATGTCTATGTATACAAGAACTTGGCATTTTCAGTAGTGTGACGCCAATAAAAACATTTTCCCGTGAATGCATTACCATATTTGTCCGTAAAAGCGGATGTGTATAGTACTTTGTACTTTCCTACAGCATTACATTCGTTTATATACGCATACACACCTGCACATACACGCTTGTATATAAATATATGCGTAAATATACATGTTCATATGTGTGTGTGTGTGTATATGTGTATGAGTGGCGTTTGAGATCGGCATGAATACGTGATACGATTTCACCTAGGCTGTTGTAGAGGTACAACGTGGTTTTACTTGTTTACTTTCGATGCCAGACAGAATTCATCGGGACCCATTTACCCCAAATATAAATAAATAAAAATAACAAACAGAATAAAACGAAAATAAAAATGAATAAATAAATAAAAAACTGACGAGGTTTAATTGTATAGAGATTGTAATTTTACAAATGGAATGAACGCAAAAATATACGAGTGAGTGGTTGCGGAATAAATTTCCGAAAATTTATTGGTCAAAAGTACCTGATAATATTTATTTAATATTTATAAGCAAAGGTGATATTTGCTATCATTCAATTGACAATTAATAAATGAATTATATCATATAATTAACACGATTATATCATTCAATATTGTGTTGTTTAATGTCAAATATTCAATGCGAGCATAAACAAATTTTCAATTAGATATATTTTTTATCTATCGTACGAATAACGATCGCCATGTGAACAAAAGTTAAATTACAAAAGTAAGATATATGCAAAATCGTTAACTATATAGTCAATTTATCTCCGATAAACATGTTTGGAAATAATTTAAGTTCGCCATCTTCATTCGCGCGGCAACTTATCCACTCTTCGTTTTTTTTCTATTAGTGAATGATTAATTGAAAAATACTGGTTACATTTCAAATGTAATTACACACGAGATACAGAATACCCGAAACTATTCCTCCCTCCTTCTTTCTCTCTCTCTCACTCTCTCGGTTTCTCTAAGTGAAAACAACATCTTGGAGCAAGGCGTTAC
This sequence comes from Galerucella tenella, assembly GCA_910591685.1. Taxonomy (NCBI): domain Eukaryota; kingdom Metazoa; phylum Arthropoda; class Insecta; order Coleoptera; family Chrysomelidae; genus Galerucella; species Galerucella tenella. Next base: position 26,011 of record CAJUYH010004350.1, read on the forward strand.
GAGTGTGTTAAGGGGTTGAGAAGTGTTAAGGTGTGCTATGGTGAACTGTAGTTGAATCCTTAAAGTAAAAGCGGAATGAGCGAAAACTAATTCTCTTACGCGCTTTGTTAATTGTAATTTCACGATAATTACTCATGGATGTAGTCTATATATATACATATATATACATGTAGGAAGTTGATTCTTGTAAAACTGATGAAATCTGCACAAAGCAATGAAGAAAATGGACCGAGTGTAATGATTAAATTACTGGCAAGCGTTTTCGTATAATTGACAATTAAGTGGTAATCAGTAAATTATAAAATTCAAATTCATAATTAAATGTAAAATGAATATCGTGTGAAATTATAGTAATATAAATTAGAATTATTGTATTTAATTGTGATGTAGTTGAATGCTTCGTGATACAATATAACATATCAAACCCATCTGGTATACAAATATTTGTAAACAAACATATTTAGTGGAACAAAATTATTGAAACACATTATTGTTATGTAGATGCGTGAACACGTAGTGGCAATATGTATCCGGCAAAATGTGCTGATGTTAGCCAATACATCCACGTATGAAATAAAGAAAGTTACACCTGCGCATACAGTTGTTAATCAAGTGGCTGTTGCACATTGGTGATCAAATGATATCTGAATGGTGAAATTAAATCAACCTCCGTTAATTTGTGATAACTGAATGGCACAACAATTGATTTTACATTTGATCCTAAATACTCCATGCGTAAATTGTAATGGAAAATTTTAATTGTTACATATATTTTATTGCAGACATTTTTGTGTTTTTGTTGTTGGGGAATCTAAATTTTGTATAAAATTCAATGTATAGTTTGTTATAATTACACATTGAAATACTATTAGAATTCATTTGGCGAATTTGAATTATATCTGGTATTTTAATTTTCATAATAATTCGAAATGCTCGGTAGCACTAATTCCGTATGTACAAAAAATCAAAGTATTTTGTTTGATTTTTATCATTTTTTTTATTTGAGATTGTGAATGTCGCTACGAGCATTTGCATTCTCATGAAAGAATCATGACCAGTTGCATTTCTACTGCGGAATTTAGTTTTTATAGTGTTTTCATAGCTCTTAATTTTTCATAGAGATAAAAGTTTTTTCAAGACTATTTTAATTTTCATATGAAAATTACCACTAGTATTAACCGACCTTATCGAATAAAACATAAGTTTTTTTTCGGTCTTGTTTTTTAGATTTATTAACATTCGGAGTATTTCGTCTTTTTTATTTTGTTTAATTCGTTATAAGATTCCAAATATTTTCAAGATTTTTTCAGTGTTCATGTAAAAATTATCACCAACTCTCATTACTCTAATTTATTGACAAAATTCTCCGATTTTCCGAATACTTTCTTCAGCTTTATAAAAATTTAGCGAGCGTTTAGAATTTTTCAATTACTCAGAGTATTTCATATTTTTCCAAGAATTATCTGAATTTTCGTTCACAAATTTTACACCAGTGCCCAATTCATCTCACTGAAAAATATGAATATTTCGTACTAATTTTCGTTATTTCATTATAACTCAAAGTAAAAATAAACCACAATTCATTCAATAAATACAAAAGACCAACATTTATAGAACTAAAATAAAAAAAAA
>CAJUYH010004351.1:5023-27641 GCA_910591685.1 Galerucella tenella
AATCACTTACCGACGTGTTAGACTTAGAAACCAGTAAACACAACCTACCGACCTGACAACCGATGCTGTAAATAAACAAAAAAGATCGATCGATTTCACCAAAATGCAAATTATATTTCAAACTGATCGAGAAATATAAGCGTCACTTTTGACATCAACATTTCGTTCATTTCGAAGAAATTTAAATTATTTTATTCGAAATTTCATACGATCGCGCATAAAATGGTATAAGCATCTCGAACGTTAAGGATAATACCGGTCTCCAGCAAAATTGGAGGCTTCGCTTCGCTACTAAAATATAAAGTTTTTGAATATTGCATAAGGTGATAGATACTTGAACAATTAAACAGTTTAAACAAACTGAAGAATTAAAAGAAAATTAAATATATGGAATATGGAATACTTATCTGAATTCAAAGTTTTCGGATATTTCTTTTCCAAAAAGAAATCCTGGAGGCGCCGGGCATCGATTTCGGTACCTCTCGCATGCTAAGCAAGCGCTCTACCATCTGAGCTACGCCCCCCAATAATACTTAATATGATCGTATGAAATTAATGCAAAAAGTGATCTACTTTCATTCTAAAATAAACAATTCAAGGGTGTGGCTATTCAATCAACAATATCCATGTAAACTTTCTTAAGACGGTAGATGCGGTGCAGGTGCAATATTTATTTCACACATGCGTACAATGAGCTATATTATACAGGGTGATCATTTGAATTCCGACACATTCTATGAGCCCATAACTTGGAAACTGATTGAGATATCGAGAGGCGGTTTTGACTGAACGGCTTCAGTGATTAAGAATTTTTTTCACGCTGTTGCCAATTTTGTATTTTTTCCCTAGACTCCAGGAAAAAACTTGGGTTTTTTGGAGATCAATAACTTAGACATTTTAAATGGAACACCCTGTATGTTTTTGTTCCGTCGGATAGGCTGAAGCTTCTACTTTTCAAAAATATATGGTTTTATAGCAATTTAAGGTGTTCTTAATGAGCAGATTATCTGTAAAAGATAGACTGCAATTCGTTGACTACACGTACATTTATTAAAAACAAAATACAAAAAATAAGTACAAAATTATATGTATGTATGTGCTCAATTAACCTACATAAATTCTTTAATACAAAAGTTGTAGAATATGCCCACCATTCATAACAATACATTTATGCAAGCGTAGTTGAAGATTTAAAAAAAGGTAGAACGTGTCGCGGGACACACGGTAGGAACTTTAGTTCCTTTTAAGCAAAAAGTACCTATGTAATACACTTGACGTTATAGATAAACAATTTACATATTCTTTGGTGGTTGAGTTATAAGCACACCAGACTCTCACGCGGTAAACCCGGGTTCGATTCCCCGCGAGGAATTTTTTTTATTGTTAATTTTATTTTTAAATAATCATTCTGCTTGATATTAATAACGACAACAGGTAGACGTTTGAAATATTTAGCAGAATATTCATTATTATAGATATTGGAACGGTACCCTCCATGAGGGAGTCCGACTGGCAACATCTACTTATAACAGCATCGTATATTTAAAAAAGGAAACCGTATCATTATACAAATTGGACATTCGTTCACCACAAAATTAGTGGAAACATAAAATTGAATTGTTAAATTTTTAATTTGAAGTTATATTACAGTTTGTAGAAATTTTAATTTTCTAGATTTTTTCCTACGTGGGTCGTAGAAAAAATATGCTGCTCGACTCGTGTGGATTGTCCATATCGCACTTGAACGATTGAGCACTCCGCCTACGGCGTAGTGCTCCATCTTCGTCCTCGTGCGATATGGCCATCATATCCACACTAGTTGCACAAACTACAATTTCTTTCAAAATATGCCCTTTTACATTTAAAAACTACCTGCCAAATGTCAAATCAATTTATCCATCCATCAATAGATAGTTTCCGATTAACCGATTATTTCCGAATATTCAATTTATTTCGATTATTTGATTGTTATCGATTAATCGATTATTTTAGATCATTAGATTAATAGATTATTTAAAAAAATATATATCGATTAATCAATCACCCGATTAAATTAATTGATCACCCGATTAATCGATTATTTTTCGATAGATCGATTATTTTGCCCACCCCTAATGTACACCACTGGATCAAAAATTGAAAAATGTTTTTTCTACACCCGCATAAATATTATCCATCTTTTCTACACCCATATGTATATTATCCATTTCCTGCACAGTTTAAAGAATGGAAATGTAGGCCTTATCGGTTAACTGAACGTATATTATGATTTCATATACATCCTGGAACGTACTTATATGAAATCCACCAATCAGTATTCGCGTTTAGTACTCGTCACTCATCTTTTTTTCAATTTAAAGAAACGTCAAAATAACTTGTCAAAAAAGTCTCTCTCAGAAGCACTGGATTAAGAATATTTATTTACAAAAATGAACAAATGAAATAGTCCGTATAAATTGATAACAAATAATACTAAAAATAGAATAGAATGGGTAATTGAGGAGCTACCGATGGACATGTCCTTTTAATAGATCTCGGTGGTTGAGTGGTAAACATGTCAGACTCTTACGCGGTAGACCTAGGTTCGATTCCCCATGAAACAACTTTTTTTTTATTAATGATTTTATTTTTAAATAATTATTCTGCTTGATATTGATAACAACAACAGGTAGACGCTTGAAATATTTCGTATTTTGCATATTTATTGTAGATAAAGGTACGATACCTACCCTTCGTGCGGGAGTCCGACTGGCAACATCTACTTATAACAGCTTCGCATATTTAAAAAGGGAAACCGTAACATTGTACAAATTGTACATTTAAGAACTGTACGTTTATCACAAAAAAATTAGTGAAGACATAAAATTGAATTGGTACGATTATAAATAAAATTGTTGAACATTTTAAATTTCAAGTTATATTTATTTTACAGTATATTCAAATGTTTATTTTCTAGATTTTTTCTTGAAGGGATCGTAGAAAAAATATAATGTTCGAATCGTGTTGCACAAACTACTATTCTGCACAGTTTACAAAATGGAAATGTAGGCCATCAGTTAACTAAACGGATATGATTTCATATACATCTTAGAACGTATATGAAATCCACCAATCAGCATTCGAGTTGAGTATCCGTCATTCATCTTTTTTCAATTTAAAAGAAACGTCAAAATAACTTGTCAAAGTTTCTCATAGAAGCGCACTGGATCAAGAATATTCATTTACAAAGATAAACTTGAAAGAAATAATCCGTACAAATTACCAACAAATAATACTTAAAACAGAATAAAATGGGTATTTGAGGAGACCTCAGATTTTATAAAATTATGTAATAGGTACATCTGACGTTATAGATAAACAATTTTCATATCTCTCAGAGGTTGAGTAGTAAGCAATCCAGACTCTCACGCCGTAGACCCGGGTTCGATTCCCATGAAAAAGTTTTTTTTTAATTGTTACTTTTATTTCAAAAAATAATTATTCTGCTTGATAATAATAACAACAGGTAGACGTTTGAAATATTTAGCAGAATATTCATTATTATAGATAGTGGTACGGAACCTTTCATTAGGAAGTCCGACTGGCAACATCTACTTAGAACAGCATCGTATATTTAAACAGCATCGTATATTTAAAAAATGAAACCGTAGCCCTATACAAATTTCAAGAACTGTACGTTTACCACAAAATTAGTGGAAACATAAAATTGAATTGTAAAATTTTTAATTTGAAGTTAGGTATATTACAGTTTATAGAAATTTTTATTTTCTAGATTTTTTCTTAAGTGGATCGTAGAAAAAATATGCTGCTCGACTCGTGTGGATTGTCTGTATCGCACTTGAACGATTGAGCACTCCGCCTACGGCGTCGTGCTCAAACTTCGTCCTCGTGCAACATGGCCATCATCTCCACACTAGTTGCACAAACTACAATTTCTTTCAAAATATGCCCTTTTACATTTAAAAACAACCTGCCAAATGACAAATCAATTTATCCATCCATTTTAAAGTTATCGAATTAAAACATTCAAGCTTTCAAAATTTCAACACCCTGTATTTCGAAAAGTAAATGTGCTAGACCCCTTAATCGCGCAAAACAAATTATGGAAATAATAGTAAAAATTTATCCGAACAAATTCAAGTAGATCACTAGCACTGCGAATACCAGCTTTGCATAGAATTTCAAAATAGCATCGGTGGTTCAGTGGTTAGAATGCTTGCATTGTACGCGGGCGGGCCGGGTTCAAATCCGGGTAGGAGCATATTTATTATTATGAATCGCTGCTTCGTAAACGAGAGAGAGACTAAGGAGGCACAAGCACGCAAAAGCAAGGCACATAACGAAGAAATGTAACATAACGTTTCGTAGCGTAACGGTCAGATCTTTTGCGTCGCGACCCCTGGTCGCTCAAACATAACCTGGCATAAAGAACTAAAGTTCCAAAAAGATTCTTTTAACATTTGTGGTTGAATATTTTCTATTACGTTTTTTATGTTTTCTTATGTTTAGCATCTCGATGTCATGACTAGTTCAGAAGTTATGCGCTGACAAAAATGTACGGAATTACTGTAGTCAACGAATTGCAGTATTTGCAGCGTTATTTTCTTAATTCCTGAAGCCGTTCAGTCAAAACCGCCTTCTTAATCGGTTTTCATAAAATGTGTCGGAATTCGAATGTATTATACATAATCACGTAAGATTAAAACTTGTTGTAATTGCATACATTTTTATAACAAGCAAGGATTCGGAAGACGTATTCTTTTCTGACTGAGAAAGTAGAGCTTCCCAATATTTTGTCTTTATTTTTCTTGGTTAGGTACTCTGTAACTGCAGTGACAAAATATCAGTGAAGCATACAGTTTCAGTTATTATCTATCTCAATCAGTATTGTATGCATATTATTTTTTTTCCCTACACAACTCCACAGTAAAATATAGCAACAGTTATAATCTCAAGCCAAATTAAATTCTTCAGATATGTTAGCACCTGTTTTGTAGTTGAGTCGTTTATATTGACGAGTTTACATCCTTTTCGGCTTGAACTGCTTAACGCCTTCTAAATTCATTATCTGTAGGTATATTTTTCATTTTTTTCATGTTAGTCCAGTCGGGTTAGCCCAAAAACTTTCAAAACATGGATGTGAGATCTGTAGTCGGATTATTGCTGGAATCCCTCAAAAATATCATGGTAAATGATAATCCGTTTCCCCCACCGGTTTTTAGGCTGCACTAAAATAGCCAAAACACCAAAAAACAGGACTATTTTTCGACATATTTTCGAATTTTACTCGAAATATATTGAGTTTATCTTGAATATGTATGGAAACAAAGATACAAAGCGTGAAATTTGCTATAAAATTCCGTGGTACAAAATGTGAAAATTCCATTCACTGCAGGCACAGCGGATGTATTAGTGAAATTTTTTTTAAACAGCTGTTTTCAGCCGCCAAATACCTACTAATGCAATTTATAGAACAATCTTAATAATAATTTATTTACGAATTAAATGCAACAAACGCGGTTTCGATTTCTTTTTTAGTTGCTGCGTAGTCTAATTGTTAATAAACATTATGTAAACTAAATAGACATCGTTAGAATTAACATAGGTACTACATGCCACAACAATTTTTCAAAGATTACAATAATGTTTTTAAACATACTAGAAGGTTACAGCTATCATATACCTACAATGATTTATTCAACAATTTTTCCGGTTTAACTGACTCCGACGTTTGTTCAAATTTCACCTTAGTAAAAATTGAGATATATCTGCCATTTTTATTTAAATTGAAATTTGAAACTACCCACTTGAAGGGCTTGGAAAAACAAAACTTTTGACGCTTCAAACTTCCAATTCGGATTATTTATTCGCGAGTTATTCAATCCAAAACTCAACTTGTTTTCTTTATTTTGTGTGTGACTTTTTATCTGTATTTCGATTAAAATATGTTAGCAATTTTGGATATTGGAGCGTTATTAAATGAAAAAAATGGTGATGATATAGGTAGACGAGGCTTTGCAGTCCTGGATCATCATAAGGGGCCCGTGGGGCCCGGGCCCACAGCGGCAACATTTGAGGGGCGGCAAAAGCTTCTCGGTAAAAAAATTAAAGTTATTAGGAAAAACATAAAACCAGTTTTGTAACTATTTCCTTATAGAATTTGAGATGCACAGGATATAAGGAAACATTTGAAATATTTAAAATATTAGAGTGCCTTTATCAAAAAAATATATCTCAAATAGAATTTGATAAGTATGCGAAAAACCTTATAACTTCTTATCCCGAAGATTTAGAAGTCTCAGTAATTACTGAGTGTATGCATTTTAATCGATATATACAAGAAAAATTACATTCATTTACTTCAGAAAATAAAAGTGGTAGAAGCCAATTTTGGTGTTTATGTGAACAGAAGAAAACAACAAACATTGTTCACAGTAAAGATGGTATTATTATAGAAATGTCAAATTTAATAAGGACAAAGAATTTGCAGAATAGTTTCCCCAATTTGGACATTGCGTTTAGGATGTACCTCTGTTTGTTTGTGACTAATTGTTCGGCCTTTTTCTGTGATGAAACGGATTAAAAGTTTTCTGAGGTCAACAATGTCAAATGAAAAACTGAATCATTTGGCAATTCTACACATTGAAGCACATCTAGTGAATACTATAGATTTCAACGACATAGTTTCTAATTTTGCTTCCGCCAAAGCTCGCAAAAAACTTTTTAATTAAAGAAAAATAATGTGGTCACTTATCTAATTATTGTTTCTATAAATCATTATCTACGTTTGTTTATTAATAGATGTATTTCATTTTTTTTCCTGTACAAATTGCCCTATTACCAGTATATATTGCAAAAATAAGATCCATCTAGTTCTATTGATTTATACCTACTTTTAACACAATTTCGAGTATCGGTAAAGCTTAATTCTTGCAATTGCAAAAAATAGTAAGCAAGGATTAACAGTTGTTAAGCTTTACTTAATATTAAAACTACGTTGCCCTAAAAGACCCTCAATGTTTTTCTGCTTTTTGGCACCATTAATTTATTTATAACATGTGTGTAGTGTAACATTGTAGTGCAATGACATGGGATAGGGGCGGCAAAAATTTGGGGCCCACAGCGGCATTGCACTTTAATCCGGCCCTGAGGCTTTGGTTTTACAGATTCTTCACGATGAGAAGAATTTCGGCAAGAGTACACTCTGGGTACTTATAATAAAAATAAACAAGTGAAGTATACGTTTATGGTATACGCAGAAACACGCGTTTTTAATTTCGTTGAGAATGTGAATTAGTGAAAGCAAGAGTGCCACTCAATGGCTAACAAACACAGACTAAATTACGTAATGTCAGTAGTAGGTTATCTGCGACGTTGCATTTAAAGTTTCTGCGCGGATAATTCAAAAAGTTCCTGACTTATCAAACTAGTCTCGAAATTTTACTTATTTAATACTGCAGTTAGGATTGCTGGTGCGGAAGTGGTAGAATATCTCTACCCATTGATTTCCTGTAGTAACTATTTATACCTATTATTTAAATCGGTCACCATAAGCATGTAACTCTAACTAAGTATATCTCAAACATGTTGAAAATATGGTGTTAATAATATAAGATTCCAATTGAGTCCCAAATATCGAAATGTCTCGTTAGTTCAAGAGCTTTCTGGGTGACTACAACGTGTTCAGATCAAATGAAAGCAAAGTCAAAGTAAAACTGCGCTAATAGTTTTAACAGGGATCCTAACGGAACATTGTCGCCTGAATGGGCACCTGAAAGAGCTCAAAATAGTGGAGGAAGAATAATGCACTTTTAAGCGAACGTACGATAGCTGAAAGTAGTGGATTTTTCCTTTCATAACTGTTCAATGTCTAATAAAATATTTTTCAATCATTTACTTATAAAAAGATGGAATTAAAAAAATTGTAAAAACCGCATCTCAATATCTATTTTCTAATCGAAGATAGGAGAAAAAAATATGTGTACATAAAAATAAGATTTTTACAAATTCAATATCAATGTAACAATAACCAATGGGCACTGAGCAAGTAACCACAGAGACCGCTTAATGATCTGGGATGGGAGTATATGGTACAGGAACCAAGCACTCTGAAAGCATGGGAAAAACCACAAAGATCTTTCAAGCGGAAATTCACGTCATGAAAAATGTGCCCAGTTCAATATTGATAAAGGACATAGAAGGCAAAGGATTATTATAATATCGGATAGTCAAGCAGCCATTAAAGCACTGAGCTCTTGTGTAATCAGTTCTAAAATGGTGTGGGAATACCCAGACAAACTCAATGAGCTTCCAATTAAGGCCTTACCATTATGGTAAACTTTTTTGTTGTCAGTTTTATAAAAACATTTATTTTTTATAAAAATTTCTGCTTGGTCAGAAAACCAAGCCCAATCAGATATGCATTTTTTCATTGGTGAACCATTTTACCTATTTAAAGCACGCCTCAGCGTGTTTAAATCGAAGTTTAAAAAACGCGCGTGTTTTAAAGTTACCGTGGCAACATCAACAACTCGAGAAACGAAGTCTTATACTCGGTTGCAAGAACGCTTATTAAAAATAATGAATGATTAACGGCTCATCAATGAAATATTAACTCGTTAATTGTTCATTAATCAACCATCATTTGACTCATTAAAATGTAACGGACACCTGCAATGATGAACAATTAATGGACCATTATCTAAAATTTGGGTTGCACGAACAATAATTATCTGTTGATGAACCATTAACAAGCAATTAATCATTCATCATTGTACTGGAAGATGCATTGGCAATTATTCAATAATCAATTTGACAATTCATTTTTTGTTGCACATTTCGAATACCAGTGAGTAAAATTAAAATAGTATACTTTCATATGCCTAACTGAAATAATCTATTGTAGTATTTACATTATGGAATCTGATTTATCGGATCTTTCTGATTTGGAAGATGAACCTCCATATAGATATCCAATTCAAAGGCGCCTTTTTCGAGACAGATCCAATCCTTATGAAATTTACGACGAAGTTGAATTCAAACAAAGATTTCGGTTAACAAAACATACAGTTAACTATTTGGTTAATTTATTTGGAGCGCAATTACAACCACAAACTCAAAGGAGTAAACCGATCGATGCGAAAATTCAAATTTTAATATGTCTTCGTTTTTACGCTACGGGTGCGTTTCAAAATGTCATTGGTGATCACATTAATGTCCACAAGTCGACTGTTTGTCGGATCATACGAAAAGTTACCAGGCAAATCGCAATGCTATCCTTTGAGTATATCAAAATGCCAGCCTCAGAGGATGAAATTGCTCGAGTGAAAAGGGAGTTCTACGCCATAGCTGGTTTTCCTCGAGTCGTAGGTGCTGTGGATTGCACCCACGTAAAAATACAATCACCTGGAGGTGAACGAGCGGAGTTGTTTCGAAATCGCAAGCAATATTTTAGTTTCAATGTTCAAGCAACAGTTGATGCTGATCTAAATTTGCGACATCTAATTGCTCGTTGGCCAGGGTCTGTGCACGATAGCACCATCTTCAACGACTCCCCTCTTCCCGTCGAATTTGAAATGGGAATTTATGGCAATGCCGTTTTACTGGGAGACAGTGGTTACGCTTGTAAAAACTATTTATTGACCCCATTACTGCATCCAGTGAGACCGTGCGAACAAGCTTACAATCGATCTCATATTTCAACCCGCAACTGCGTTGAACGTTTCTTTGGAGTCCTTAAGAGAAGATTTCCATGCCTACAGTCGGGCCTAAGACTGAAACTGGAACTTATCCCTGAGGTCATTGTAGCTTGTGGCGTATTGCATAATATTTGCAAGCAACAAAATGATGTATTGGAAAATGTCGACGAACAGTTTGAAGATCCGATGTACGAAGAAGAACTGAATCATGCGGCCAATCCAAATAACAATGCCAATTACGCTGTTCGAAACGCAATAATTGAAACTATTTTTAATAGATAATAATTGTGTTTCTAGAAAAAAAAAAGTTCTTGATTTTCTTATTATATAGTGGAATTATTTAGAAACTTGTTTCATTTACAACCTTAACATGAGTAATTCATGAGTATTCCACATGTAAGTTCAAACAGTAAATTCAATATTTGTGTTGTATAATTTTATTTGTTGTTAACATTTATTGCATTTAACTTATTTATTTTTATTTTTAATTTTTTTATTTTTAGTTGGTTTATTATTTCTTGTGATTTTATGACCCTCCCTTCCGCAATACTATTTAAATATTTTCGGCGAAAATATAATTTTTTGTATTGATCTGCGGATGGGCATTTTTTTCCTTTCTTATTTTTAATTATTTTTGTTTTGTGCGTTTTTTTTGGCTGCGATGTCAGCACTGCCCTCTGGCTGTTGGCCTCAACCTCCTCGGTCTCATCCTCCACGGTCACAGCCTCTTGTGACGTCGATGGCTGAGGCGAGTTTTGATGTGCACCAATTATTGAAGCTTCATCTATTAATGATTAAAATGATATTAGAAAAGACCATATATATAAAAATAAAAACATATTTACGGAAATATGAAGCTGCCTGATCGAAGGGGTTAGATAGCGGCTTCACCTGCCCCTGCAGTTCGGCCAACAGCAGCTCCTGCTCATTTCCAATAGAAGCGACAGCTTTGCCTCCTCCCGTCTTTAATATCTCTCGCTACAAACATACATTCAAATTATAATTTTATATCAATTGTGGCGTATTTTAGTAAGAATACCTTATACTCAGCAGCTGCACTATGAGCCTCCTTCAATTTTAACTGTTCCCTATACGTATTTTGCTAGAAATAATATTGGTATTTAACTAACAATTTATATGAATGAAACTTAATTTATGCTTACATTTCCTTCGGCGACATCTTTTCTTATGCAACTTTTCAAATTTTCATATAGAATTTTTAATTGTTTTGCAGATCTCTCACCTGATTCTGCAGAACAATTAAAATCTTGGCAGATCTCCCGCCAAGCCATATCCTTTTCGTTCACAAACAGGGCTTTCGTGCACTTATTTTCTAAAATGTCCCTGTGCCTATAGAATGATTTTTTTTAAATAAGAATGTACTGTTTCATAATCCTTGAGAAGGTATATTATAGTAGTATTAGGTATACTATATTAACAATGTACTCACTTTTCAACCAAGGAAAGCAGTAATTGTTTCTCCCTTTCGGTGAAGTTTTTGCGCTTTGCCATTTTCTCTATTGGCTAAAAATACATTCATACATTCATTAATAAGAGTATTAATAAAATTATTAACCGTTAAGTATTTAATACAAAGAAAATTGCAAACTTACTGTACACATAACTGTAGAATCCAAAAAACAAACCACAAAATCACACATGACATGACAATTATTAATTATGACAGCCCGGTGAAATTTTACAATGTTGAAACATCTTCCAACAATTAATGACCAATCACATGATGATTGATTAATAAGGGTTAATTTTTTTTCGTGCAACCGGATTTCTGTTGATGGTTCATCATTTTTTAATTAACCATCACAAGATGAGAGATTTAATTAGCGTTCGTGCAACCGGGCATAAATCTATGGTCTAAATTCTAAATCATGTCTAAATGACAATTTTTTTATTATTGATCTGACAGGAGTAGTTTGTAACGTCAAAACTTTTATTCGAACAATATTTAACAATGTCAAATTTATAAATTAAAATGGAAAGTGCCGTTGGTATTGTTTGAAATATTGATATTTCGATTTTTTAAATCTTAGGAAATGGTATTTAAATTAATACTATTGACATTCACAGAACTCAATAAGGTTTAACTTCCATCAAAATACATATTTTTCTCATTTCCATGACAACGCAAGGTATACATCATATACATCACGAATTCAACCATCTGACATTTAGTTCTTATTTCCATCTATGATTTCCATTTCTTTTTGTTGTAGTAGTTATAGACCAGTGTTTATAATTTCAAAGTGCACCAATAAAAAAAAATAGCGTAAAGTATTCGTGGATAACTGGTCTTTAAAACACTTGCTCTATTTCAAGCACTCCGGCTTCGCCCTTGAAAAATCGCGCGTGTTTTAAAGATCTTAATATCCACTTATACTTTAATATACTATTTTTCAATCGTATACGAGGTTTATTGACACATATAAATAGTAGTAAAGTGTAGAATGTCTGAAATTGGATGGAATAGAGCCTTTTATGGCAACATGTGCGTTTACCCAGCACTGTAGTGGAACGCCTCTTATGCGCGATAATTACAGGGAAGCAGTGTCGATCAATAAAGAAACCTACCACTGATTGGAACACTAGTGGGTTCGGCAAAATTTCCGCTTAGTGGTAGAGCGCTTTCGACGTCGGTGATTAACTTCAGTCGCAGAACCGAGTAAAAAAAATTAGCATGGTATCGGAAAAGCCGAGAGAACAAAAAAACTAATTTATAATTTGAAAATAATTTTTATTTTAAAAATGGATTTGTATAACATTTCAAAAGATTTTCTTCTCACTGCTGATTGTGATGAAGATATCTTCATCCATTTTTTCCAATGCTGCAATTTTTTCCCCAGCTGAATTTGCCGGAAGTTTCTGGTAAGGTCAGTGGTCTTCAATTATCTAAAGAGATACTTGATAATTACATCTAGAATATTTTTTGGTTTGTCTATTAAATATTCTACATTTTTAATTATAATAATATACAGTGCTTTTCAGATAAAAGTATCCACCTTTAATAACTTTTGTAATACTGGTGTTTAGAAAAAATCCAAAAACACGTCAATTTATGTTGGAAGGGGCAAGCATTATGGCTTATTTAAACTTACTGGAAAAGCCACCCCCTCACCCCTAGCAGCATCCCCTTTATTTTTTTAAATTACTTTTCATATTTTTTATTTAAAATTTGGATACTCCTCTTTGAGCTGATTTCAAAAATGTATAATACTTGTAGGTTAAAGTGGTTAGTTTATGAGATAAACAATTTTTCTTTTAAGAGCACAAATTTTACTTATTATTTACTTTCACCTTATTTGCCTGTACTAAAATGGGTTGTACAACAGTTCAAACTCTTTAATCTTTTTAACTGTGCTATTTATTATGAAGTTACAATAAGTGGTAAAAATGAGTACCATTCACTTCCATACAATGGTATAATCTATTTTGAAATGCCTCTCTGACATTGCTTAATACGGCTGGATTTAATTGTCGACATTCATTTTCTATCCTCTCTCGTAAATCATCCAGAGATTCTGGTTGGGTAGCATAAACTTTTATTTTTAAATACCCCCATGAAAAGAAATCTAGGGGTGTTAAATCCGGTGACCTAGGTGGCCACTCCATCATCTGCCCCCTTCTACCTATCCAAAGAGCGGGGAATGTTTCGTTTAAAAATTGTCGGACAGGCATAGCATAGTGTGGGGGAGCTCCGTCTTGTTGAAATACCAGTAAATCTTCGGAAAGGTTATCATCATTTTCTATTATTGTTGTAATACGTGGGTCAACCCCTTCCCTGAGTAACTCAAGATATGATTCACCATTTAAATTTCCGTTGATGAAGAAAGGTCCGACAATGTGGTCACCTAGGAATCCACACCAAACGTTTAACTTTTGGGGATGTTGTGTATGGAATTCACGCATAATATGTGGATCACTTTCAGCCCAATATCTACAATTATGCCTACTTACTAAGCCATTTAATGAAAATGAGCATTCATCATAAAAGCAAATATTGTTTAACAATTGTGGATTGTTATTGATAATTTGCGTCATTGATTCGCAAAACTCTAGACGACGATCAAAATCATCTTCATTCAACTCGTGCACCAACTTAACTTTGTATGGGTGGTACTTGAATTTATGTAGAACTCGGAAAACTGTAGAAGATGAAACACCGATCGCTCTACTTATTGTTGACAACGATTGGGGTTGTTGAGCCTCTAAGCTGACTTGCCCTAAAATTGCCACTTGGATTGCTTCGTTATTTACGAGTCCCTCTCGCTTATGCACTTTATTGCAAACAGACCCTGTTGTGGTAAATTTCTCCATCAGTTGAATTACATACTTATGAGTTGCATGTCTTCCGTCATGTAATTCGTTGTACTGTTGTACAACCCATTTTAGTACAGGCAAATAAGGTGAAAGTAAAAAATAAGTAAAATTTGTGCTCTTAAAAGAAAAATTGTTTATCTCATAAACTAACCACTTTAACCTACAAGTATTGTACATTTTTGAAATCAGCTCAAAGAGGAGTATCCAAATTTTACATAAAAAATATGAAAAGTAATTTAAAAAAATAAAGGGGATGCTGCTAGGGGTGAGGGGGTGGCTTTTCCAGTAAGTTTAAATAAGCCATAATGCTTGCCCCTTTCAACATAAATTGACGTGTTTTTGGATTTTTTCTAAATACCAGTATTACAAAAGTTATTAAAGGTGGATACTTTTATCTGAAAAGCACTGTATATGTAAATAATGATTCGTAGAATAGTTATTTATGTACCTAGGCCAAAAAGCTGTACGTCTGTATGTGTAGAGCAGTGAGGGTGAGTTTAAGCCCAAAGTTCTTAGTACACATGTGAGCCTTTGTACGTCCTCCCGAGAAGTTGTCTTCATAGGTCATCGTCCATCCTGTATCCTGTCTTTTCCAGGAAGATGAACGGGTCACTAGGAGATATCTCCCTTATATCGGCAGGTATAGGCCAAGATTCTACGAACACACACTCTCTCATTGATGATAACTCCGGGAACTTAGTTTCATCTTCCTGTTCACACATCCTGCATAGAGGTGTGTCCGCTAGCTCCATAGTATGGAGCTAGCGGACATAGTTGACAGTAGCCAGTCAGAAATCTTACTGTACAGCCTTCATCCCTTCTCTTTAGAAATTGAACATGGATGTAACGTTTGCCTAGTTCCGCAATTGTTGGAAGTCGACAGGCCGTAGGTGTCGCTGGGTCCTAAGTCTTAGTTCGAAGAGTTAGGTAAATCTGGATGGCACTCTATTACTAACCCAGATGCAACACGTTGTCTGTTCAGGGCTAATAGAGCTTGTCTGCTGTCAGTGCAGACTATTGCAAAACACTCGTTGTAGTTTTTTTGTGGAATATAAATTTACAAATATAGAATTTAACCAACCACTTAATGTTACGAGAGCTTATTTTCCCGACATATTCCAACGTTGCCAAATTTAGAACATAACAATATTGAAATAAATATGTAAATATCAGAAAATGAGAAATAGAAAACCAAAAAAAACCAAGAAAACCCAGTCCCAAACCCGGTTGATCAAAGTGTAACTATGTATAAAAATATCAGAAAATAATAAATAAAAAACTTAAAAAAACAGGTCCTAACCGGGTTTCGAACCTACGACCTCTGAGTTATAAGCTCAATACCCTACCAGCTGCGCTAATCAGCTCACATTTAGTCACATCGAATAAAGCTGCTTGGACGCATGCGCACCTCAACTACTAAATTTGACGTGGTGGGTGGAATCTGTCGGGAAAATAAGCTCTGGTCTTAATGTTGGCGTCCAGAAAGTCTGTCTTAATTTGTTCAAATAGTCAGTCGAGATTGTCATTTCCCAGTGGTAGGAATCGGCACAGTAAAATATTGCGTTCTGGACTTAGTTAACACAGACACAGTAAAATTATATAAAAACGCAATCAACACTTCAAAAGCATAATAATAATAATAACAACAAAGAACAATAATAATAAGAATAATTAACAATAACAAACGTATACTTACTGCTCTGAAACAAAAAGGTAATATAAATGAAACTAAAAATTAAAATAAAAAAAATTTATTATGTGCATTACCTACAGAAATAAAAATTTTGCGTCAATACAAAACTAAAATATAATACAGTTCTTTTAAAAATTTTTGCGAAACAATTACAGCACAAATTTTCTTGGAATAAATAACTAATTATTGAAGCTTTTTAAATTTATTGAATTAGGCATGCAAAAACTTTTACAGAACTGCAAAATTAACAAAATCAAGAAACTTTACAAACAAAAACATTCTCTATTGCAGGTCTTTTGTTGATAATTAAATTGTCAATGTTAATTCAACTACTATTAATTGATAAAAACTAATAATTATTTGTGATTATTCATTAATAATAAAAATAACTGAATTTTAAAATTGTCCTTCGTAATCACAATATCTTGTATCGTATATCATTTTCTTTTATTTTTACTCCAAATATTGACTTGGTTAATAAGCTAATATTTTCATATACTTGGATAATTTTAAAAATATGATTTCAACAATTTTACGATAAAATGTTGACCAAAATGTTTAGATGATTGTTGGTTTTACACACCTCCAACTTGCGGTAGATCGTATTAAGATGAAACATAGCAGCGCGTGTCGAAAGTAGGTATGAGGTAAAAAACTAGGTAACCAGAAACTGTACACGTCTGTTACAATATCGCTAGCTAATTTTTGGCCTCCGCTAATAAGGGAAACCGTTATTTTGACATATTATAAGCATGCGCAATTTCATCCGTACGTTAATAACGTTTAGTTTCGGGTGATCCGACGCCTGAAAGGGCAGAAGGAACAAGAAAAGAAGAAATTTTAAGTTGCAACAGTTTATACAGACTCGACAAATATTTATCTTCCGAATGTGTAATCTCAAATAGAGAACACAATATTCCCCTCCATGAAACACTCACCACTCTAGACTCGATTGGACTCGATACACTTTCAGGAGAGGAGAATGGATCATTGTCTCTTTGTTGTTCTACAGCTCTCTCTTTCACTCACAGAATGGCAATAAGGAACACAAAATTTGAAGAACCACTAGAGCAATAGTTCAAGAAAATTGGGAGCTTAGTTGGAGCTGTAAATGAACTATACCAGGTAGGGAAGACTGGAACAAAGGTTGAGGCAACCTGGTATACGGACGGCTCCAAGATAAAAGTAGGTGTAGGATCCATAACTGTAGGGCAAAGACAAAGGATAGCTATTCCAAAAAGCCTATCTATGGAGGTCTGAACTCTCCAAGCGGAAGTGGCGGCAATTTACCATTGCGTTGAAGAAATTAACAGGCAGGGAAGGATATTCCGTTTAGTTGCCATCTTCACCAATAGTCACTTGATTCCATAGAGGTCAATTCTAAGATAGTATGGGAATGCATAGGTGACCTAAACGAACTTGGAGACCACTTCAAGGTCACGTTAGCCTGGGTACCAGGGCTCGAGGGTCATAAGGGTAGCGAATTGGTGGAAGAAACGAGCAGACAAGGCTCATCAATGCCATTCATTGGACCGGACCTTTCTGCGGCGTCGCAAAGTTGACAATAAATATGGCCAGAAGGAAGGAAGTGTCATAGAAATCTCTAGCTAGAATGGCGGGTAATGTCACCACAACAGAGACAGGCGAAACACTTTATTGAGGACTTTTACGGTAGACCTGATAAGCAAAGACAGGAAAACTGCCAAAGCCGTAGTAGATATGTTAATAGGGCACTGTAAGCTTAACTGGTAGGGTGGCACTTTTGTGAATTATTGAAAATTACAAAAAAATATTTTAAAAATAATTCAAATTTTGGTCAACTTTTTATATTTAATAGCAGATTTTATTCAACAGTGATATTTGTTGAAGGCAAAATATTAAATTTTTAAAATTAGATTCGAATAAATCAATACGAACAACACTAAACATAATTCACGATTAAGCATTTTTTATAAGGCTGGATTTTCAGTAAGGTAAATGCCCCAGTGATAGTTAGTACCAGTAGTCGATAGAACAAAATTTCAATATTGAATATTTATACGAAATATTTCAGAAAAATCGTAATTTCGGCACCATCACGTTCAACCACGCTATCGAAAACTGTACCAGCCTAAGCCATTTGTGACATTTTAGCAAATATTGATTAATTAATTAGAGAATACAGGATGTGGTGAGGTAAGTTAGAGCGAGTAGGCGATTTTGGAGTGATTTTGTGGAGAGAATGCCAGAATGTAGGTAGAGTCACTGCGTTGAGGTCTGAATGAGTACCTCAAAAATCTCAAGCTGGTGAAAAAAGAATAATGCAGAATTTGAGGAATGAAGGAAGAGACATCCAGAATGCAAGTCTCTACAGAACTCCAGGGTACAACACCTGGTAGACTGACTACTGGATACAAAAGGAAGACTGAGCTAGTCAATATCCCAAGGAATCTGACTTCCTTTGGGTCTCAGTGTATGTTCACCCCAAAAAACATAGAATATATTTTCCAACACGACTAATATTGGTGCTTTTACCTTAAACAACCCAATTTTATCATGTCAATACACAGGATGTCCTACGACGTTTTGACAGTCCAATATCTCAAAAACTGCGTACATGACAAGTATGAAATTTGGATACTGTAGACCGTTGAAACTGATAATTGTATTGGTCATAAAAGGTGGTGAGATTAGCCACTTATTTCTGTTAACGTAACCTCTACAAATTGTTTAAATGGGACAACCGGTATGTAATTACAATTTTGGATTGATTTTTCAAATATAGATTCAACGATATTACTTTTATCATGATTGGACCTACTGGACTTATTTTGACTATTTAAATTATAAAGCCATTGCTGATCAAAGGAAAAAAAGGCAATGGCGACGAGCACGTGTTTAAAACAATTAATCAGTGGCGGGATCACACATTTGCCGCCAGTAGGTTGGCAAAGTGGATTTAGAAGAGGTCGAAGCATCCAAGACCACATATTTACGGTGAAACAGATAATTGATAAGTTCTCACAGGTATATATAAGTTTCATAGACATGGAAAAAGCTTTTGACAAAGTACCAAGGGAGAAGTTATGGAAAGTACTACAAGGAAGAGGAGTAAACTACAAAATAATAGACATAATCAAAAACATTTACAAAAATAATAGAAATTGTGTAATATACAAAAATAAAACATCAGAACCATTTTCAACACAAGAAGGATTAAGGCAAGGAGAGGGGACTAAGTCCATTATTATTTACAATTTTTATTGATGAAATAATTAAAAAATCGTCAACCAAAATGGCAAAACTACACGTTGGATACAGACATTTAGGAAGAGTGGATATATTAGAAGCAGCTTTTGCAGATGATTTGATAATTATGGCAGGGAAAGAGAAGGATTTACAAAAGAATATGGAAATATGGAGCACGGTATCTGAAGAATTTGGAATGACAGTTAACCAAAGTAAAACCAAAGTTATGGTTAAAGGACCGAAACAAAAACATTTAAATATACAGTTAGATGGAATAAAAATTGAGCAAGTTAGAAGATATAAATACTTGGGAGTAGAAATAGAAGAAAATGGAACGCAGGAAGTCGAAATTACCAATAGAGTACAAAAAACGATGAAACTTTATCACACGATGAATTCGACATTTATAAATAAAAAAGAAATTTCCAAGAAAACGAAATTAAATGTATTTATCTAATTCCGCTATCAAATGTGACACTTTACGTCACTCCTTGACGTTAGGTAACGTCACATTTTTCATAACCTTCATATATCAGTTATGAAAAGTAGTTTTGTGAAAACTTTACGTAACTGTTTATGTTTCAACATAGAGATACTACATGAGTTTCAGAGAATAATTTATTAATTAGGTAGGTACTGTCAAAACTGACAATCATTTCATTATTTAAACTGTACAATTAACCCATTATTTTAATTCAATAGTATTTTGAGATTTACAAACATTGAAAACATTATTCAGGACACAGTTATTTAAAGTAAGTCAATTTTCTGTGTGAATACATCATAGAAACAATACTTATACCATTTGATTCCACTTCAATATTATCATTGTAATTGAAGATTTTATTGAATATTATGAAAGCGCGGAATTAGATAAAACGTTGTACGTAAACACGTTATGAAGAGAGCGACATTGTTCAACACGCGTAATTTGCAGAACTCGCTAGCGCTCGTTTTGGCAAATATTACGCTTGTTGAACAATATCGCTCTTTTCATAACTAATTACATAAATATCTATTAAAACAATTTACCGGCCAATATTAACATTCGAATGCGAATCCTGGGTATTAACAAAGAGAGAAGAGTCGAATACAAGCAGTTGAGATGAAGTATCTTAGCGAGTTAAAGGAGTCACAAAGAAAGATAAAATCAGAAATACGAAAATAAGAGAAGACCTTGAAATAGAATCAACACTTAAATTTATTGAAAAGAGACAATTAAGCTGGTGGGGACATTTACAAAGAATGAACGATACAAGACCAGTTAAAAAAGTATGGCAATCAAAAATACAAAAAAGAACGAAAAAAAGAAGACCAAATCAAACATGGGATAGTGTTATGGTAGGCATACTGCAAGAAAAAGGTAAAACATGGACAGAAGCAAAAACAATGGCAAGAGATAAAAAACAATGGGCTAAATTTGTACATGAATAAAATTCTATCTGGACCGGAGCATCGATGAAAAAATGGATATATGTCTTAAGCATAATGTGATGTAGGTACCTAGTTAGAATAAGTATAAGTGGCTTAGACCATTTTTCACTCGTTTCCAGCAAATAATAATATGCTGTTGCTGCTGGTGAGCACAGAGATACGAACTGCTAAATACAAGTTAGGATGAACGTTTTGCAAATTCTAGTTTCACAGAAACGAAGATATTTGCAATGATGCTGATTCCAGTTTTTCAAAATTGATGAATGTTGTAATAGATACGAGTACAATTGATTTTGGGCAAACTTTACTGTTATTTGAAACTATATAGCTGTTCATCTTATAGCACATATTACCATTACAGCACAATAGAATAATAATCAGCTTGGTATCATTAGATTTCTTTTTGAAAGGTCACGTGACCGAAAAGAAGAAAAACGAAAGTAAACAATATTAACAATAAATATCTAAGCTTCGGTCCATACTCCTGTTGTAAAAAGTTTTGAAGATATCGGTTTGTCAAAATTTTGTAGGACATCCAGTATACTTGAAGAAATGGGACTTAAAATCAATAACAAAAATATTTTGCTTCAGAAAACTGCCTTGAAAAAATAAACTTGTTCGAACTTGGTAAATAAAATCATTTGCAAAATGTTAATTAATCAAATTATAGAAATAATACCTGAAATTGGAAAGTGCTGTATATATTGATAAAAAAACATTAAAATGCAATATTTTGAGGCCAAATAAAAGAAAATCAAATGTATACCAAGTTATTTGTAATTATACTGGACCGACCACGAAAAAATAATATATTAATATATTTTTAATTTTCCAAAAGCAATTCCAGAAGCTTAAACACGTGTTCGTCAACCTAGCAGACTTTTTTCGTTTAATCTTCAAGGGTGACCATAACGTATTTCAGCTTTTGCAATTGATTTTAATCAAGTGTTACATTTAAAAAAATTCTAAAAATTTAAAAAAGAAATACCTAAATTTTACCGAAACCATTATTACCTTAATTATAGGTAAAATCAAATATATTTTCTTATCGAATAAACCCATAGTTACTAAAACGCGACATAACTATAAAAAACAACAAAAGAATCTTTTGTAGAACGCGTGACTCTATTTTTTTTTCATTTTAAAACGCCCCTCCCTCGCGGACGATATACGGAAATATACGCTATAAGGTTAATTCTCTCAGATCAACTAATTCACACATCTCATATAATATTCCTCAAACTAATATATTGTTTTCATAATCGTCTTGTTAATATCAAAAATGTGCTTTAATATCTCTAATTAGTTCATATGAACTATAGGTACAAGAAGAACTCAAAAATGCTCAATTTCGATAACTTAAGCTACATTCGTAATCAATGCGATGGCCAAGTGGCACCTTGGCACGCAAGCTAAGCAAATCTTCAAATCGTTCACAACGCAATTTGGCGTCAGAGTCGAAATTTCTTGCAAGCTGCAAACTTTCAGTTCGACTTGCACTTCGTGTCGGCTATGAGTCATACGCGTTGTTTCTTGACATATCTGACATCTCCAGTAGGTATATACTGCTATAAAAAATAAATCCAAATCCAAATTATAAATATAGCCTCTAACCTCAGACTGGACTAAATACAGACAAAATCTTGCTTCGACCATTGTTGAAGGAATTCTGACAATTATTTAGGTACGAACGCGCTTGCGCTAAAGTCGACTTTGAAGTCATTGTGAATGGCAAATTTTATGCTGACTTGCATGCCAAAGCCAAAGTGCCACTTGGCCAGCGAATCGATTACGAATGTAGCCTTACAGTTTACAGCGTATCCCAAAAATATATAAAAATAAAAAGATAAGTTGTTTTCATTCCTCTAGCATATCCAAATGTACATGATGAAGAAATTTTTTTTTAGAAATATTTAGTGTGAGAATTTCAATTCATATTATGTTTACAAATTTTTGGGATTCACTGATTGATGTTACAGTGTGCGAGAAAAGGATGGTAACAAAATTTTTGAAGTGTTCGCATTTTTGTAATTAGCGTTAATTTCACAATAAATTTATAGTTATAGTAACATAAAACACCACATTTATATTTGAAGCTTTTGTCACATTTTAGAAACTGTATAAACAAATAATTGGATTGAAAGAAAAAGAACCAGCCAATGGTATACCAGAGATCTGTTTTCACAAGCATCACAGACAGTCTTTGACAATCCGGATTCGGCGCAAAGAC
>CAJUYH010004351.1:27741-45827 GCA_910591685.1 Galerucella tenella
AAAACATTTTAGATTTGTAATTTGGTTGTTTTGTATTGATTTAATGATCCTTTTTATCATAAACAGACATATATAAAGCTTTTAAAATACCTAAACAATTAAAACAATATCGATGTCGAAGAAAGCACTAAATCAAATTTAAATGAACTCAAACAGGATCAAAATTACTATATTTCTCAAGAACCACGTGTTGTGCAAATAAAGATTATTTTCCATCAGATTCAATCTATTGCAAGGTACATTTGTCAAGTACTAATGTCAATTTCAATTAAATGTAAACAGCCTTAAGCTTCGTTTTTGCGGTACATGATGTTATGCAACCATCACAACAATGTCACCATAGACAACTTGATAGTCGCTATCGTACACTATCTAGTTTTGTTAGATAGTTATGAGACATTTCACGATAGTTCGATTAGTAGATATTACTAGTTATTTGGAGAACCAATGTTATAACGAAGCTTAAGAGTGTTACGTGATAAATTGTTAATCATATTACCGATTAGCAACAAAACCAAATCTATAGTAGTCGATTGGTTTTAACATAGATCCAAAACCGAAATGTTCTAGTCTAAAAATAACAAATAATATACTACAATATGTTTATGGAATAGAATAAAATATTTAGGGATATTGATTCTGTAACAAATTTAGGTCAGCAAATAGTCTTATTGATTCAATGTAATTATCCAATTTTGTTTATGTATTTAAAAAATCAAATAGAAATTAGTATATTCAGAAAATTCATTCAATAAACGACATCAACACCCCAAAATATGGGTACACATCTCAAAAATTATGAAGACTAAAGGTAAGAAGAACTACCTCTCATGGCCATATCACTCAAAAAATGAAATGCATGGTGCTCATGAACTAAAAAAGTTTCTTGCTCTGGATACCAGAGCAAGTTGATGAACAAAGAAAGTCAATAAGGCAGTGGCCATTTTGTAGGACCTGAACCTGTCCTAATGCCTTCAAGGTAGAACTATAAAAAGGAAGTAGGAAAAATGCTTTCCAAGACTGAACCAGTCCTTACTGCAACCATAGAATATCAAAAATAGATCATGCGCTTCATAGAAGGTATGCTTTGATTCAACACAGAAAGAGGCACTAGTCCCAATTTGGCCTACACTCAATTCATTCATCAGTACTTATAACTTTGGCCTCACATGTAACATTCCATAGATTTTTAGCTTTAAAATAGACAAAGGTCTAAAACATTGAGCAATAACAATTGAATGTATATTTACATATCAAGAAGGGAGAGGGATAATACAAAAAATAATTTAAATAAAAAGTGTTACCCTATTTTTGTTCTTGTAATAACTGCTAGTTTAGTACCCGAGTATATAACTTCAAGATTAAGAAACAAAATTTCTCCGGACCTCATCTCTCATTCTGATTCAAGGTTGCCAATGTAATTTACAACATCTTACTAATACTAAGCTATATCACATAACATTTTTGTTGATAGTATGAATAACCTTGCTATTTTTTCAAATTAAAGTGAAAAATTAGGAATAGATTCAAGGTGGATTCATGCAACATAAATTAAGAAACCAACCGGACATGCGCAGTCTTTTCAATTATTTGTCAATATTCAGATTATTTAGAATAAATATTTAACGTAAAAAATGTTGTGAACTATAAAAATATTTTGAAACATGTGATTTGTGGCCAGGGCTTGACGCATGCGTTGTGCCGAATTCATGAAAGAAATTAATTTCTTACTTGAAAGTTGGCCATCTTTCTTGGTAACTTAAATCCTAATTTCTTAGTTTTTTCTATGAACATATACATTACATGGTTGTATGTTCTTAATGTTTGCTTGTATGAATCCATATTTACAGTTTTGTCAAAATACATGGTAGATTTACTATCTGAAAGTTGCTATGTATAGTGTATGTGAGCCAAATACATGTTAATGTAGAAAAAGCAACAAGAACTGAATATCAATCTAAATAGTTTTCACAATGTAAACAAGCAGCCAAAAAAAGATGAAACGCCAAAATTATCAATTATAATAAAAATACATACTTAAACGGAATTATCAAGCACATAATTCACACACAAAATTGATAGGAAATTCAGTTTAGTAAAAATGATCCATTACTAATCCATAAAAGCAATTTGAATAATATTTATTATGAAAAATTATATCAAATTGTAGGTTTTGGAAACAAGCAAAATATATTTTAAAACTGCTGGGAAATGGTTCTTGGTAAATCTTGAGAAAATATTATACAATAGCTGAAATTGTCGAGTAATGTTTTGAATAACAAATAATGAAAAATTTTAAAGAGCATTCCTCATAAGCAATTTTTTTTTCAATTTGAATCATTTCAATCGAATCTATTGTTTCTTTTTTTGTGATGGAAAGTTTTTTCGATTGCCAGTATATGATTTGTAGCACTTGAATTAATGATACACTATCATTTCATCTACAAAAAATATCTAGTATTATCAATCAATAATTCCAGTTATCACAAAATTAAAAGAAATTGCAGCTAATATACTGTTACATTAGAAACTATACAATATATTATTTAAAAGCACACCTGCAATCTTCCTAGCTTGGCTAGTAGCACATTTTATTTGTTACAATAATGAGAAACCATCTAAATTTAAAAATTATTTTAATCAAACATCAATTCAGACGAAACTTAAACTTTTTCACCAATTTTTCACAACTATATCTAATTATTTATTAAAGTATAAAGTCTATCACATAAATCACTTTTTGGCACTACTACTAATGATTACGATTACTTTTAAAACTTCAACACATTCAAATTTCCTGTAGGTAATGAAAAAATATGTATTATTTCAAAGTTCTATGAATTCACAAAAAAATCGTTTATATTTACAACAGTTGTAAAATTTACACACGTCACTATAAAAAAACAGATAGAAAAATAATGTTTGTCCATTAATTTTAAAGCAAGTAATAATGTTCTGAATTGTTTAAATTGCATCACCAAAATACGGATCAGATCCTGCCACTATATCAATATTCAGTTTTCTCAACATATTTGAGATTTATAAAACTCATTTAAATAATTGCTTAAATAACAAAACGATCAAATTATTATTCAATTTCTGAATATATGGTTTCATTTTATATGAGAAAAATATCCATTTTTAATTCCAGCTGATCTCATTCATTTCCACAGCTACAATAATATTTGGTATTAAAAAGCCATCATCAAGAATTTACAGCAGCTTTGTAGAAAAAAATGATGGAGACAAGTTGACAGAGAACAATCTACACAGAAGATATATATAAGAATGACTAAGCAGCCTCAAATATTAAAAACAAGATGTCAATTCAAAAATGTAGTACATAATAATACATTTTAATCAAAATACCAATTAGACAAGAGCAAAATATAGCTATGAAGCATGGATATATTGAGGATACATTATTAATGGAAACAGGAGAAAACTAAATAGAAATAATGTATAGATATTATACACAAATTTAGAGTAGTAACTACTAAGAAAAATAGATGGATAACTTCCTGATAAAAATACTCAAAAGAATTCAAACAAAAAGGTTCAATAAAACTCAGTCCAAACCACAACCCTCTTGTTTGGATTTCGTAAAACCACATTTGAGTTATATGGAAGAGCTCTTGGAGTTACTTAAAAGAATATTTAGTGGACCCCCGGTAATCAGACAAACGTTTTGCAGGGCAGTGTAGAACTATAGAATTTGTCAGATTATAGAGTACTGCCTAGGACCACCAATTGTCCAGAATTTTTTACAAAAGAGTACCTTGCATATACAGATTGTCAAAACATATTCAATAATATATAATAAACATGTCGGATTACAGGGGGTACCGGGTATCCACTGTAACTAAGTACAGAGAAATTAGGATGTGAATTATTTCTTTCTGTGAACAATTACACTATTTATCTATACCAATACATGCAAGTAAAATATGTAACTTTTGAAGCAGAATTTAAACTGGAACAATCTATTTCAGAAATTATAGAGAAAACTGAGTTATAATTAAAATATATACACAAAATTGGACAAATATCAAATGCAGTACTAGTATTTAACCAGAAAAACTGAACAAATTTTAGATGGACAAAAAGTACCATCAAAACAACTAACTAATAACAAACATAATGTGTATGTAGTGGGAAAACAAGGAAATAATAAAAATTAAAAGAAAACCAAACATTTAAGGAACTAATAACAAGTTTTATTTTGTACATAAGGGGAAAAGACAAAAGTCTAATATGAAATAAAAATTAGAAAGAATTATTGAGGTGAATAATTGTGCCTATATCTGATGTAACTAAAAGTCAACTTGAATCCTTGATAACGGTTATTATACTTTACTGACAGTTGTTTCAAATATACAATCGAGGAACAAAATAGGTTTAGTTTATTTTGGTCCTTGATTAATATCAAATATATGTAAATATAAAGTTATTTAAACAATTTATTCGAGTTCTTTGAATGCACCAACATAAATATTTCTTACAATAATAAAGATAAGTAATTGCAATTGAAGATATAAAATACTTGTAAATTTTCAAAGAAACAGGACAATGATCGATATACAATTTATTGTTTGAGATACAACACTTTAGACAATTAGTTGATCTGACACAAATGAACCCATAAACAAAAAAATGAATCTCTCTAAAAAAATCTTTCTCGATTTTTTTAAAACGCGTGACTCTAAGTTACCGGCAAGACGCCCCTCCCTCGCGGACGATATTAAAAGACTATAACGCGATAAACTTAAGGCAGGTGCACTCAAGCTTTCCCACCCATTTGTCGAATTCCCCTTTTATTGATGAACGATTATTTCATACCCCATATAACTCTTGAAGTTTTAATTTTAGAGCTTCTGGAAACTGACAATAAAATTGTCTCCAGTTTTCCTCTCCACATTGTTGTTTAAACGACAATAAAACATTGCGAATCATTTGCTTTAAATCCATGCGAATATTAATCCAAGAAGCTGCCGCATCGCAGAAAAAAATGAAATAATTTTTATTGAATTCAGGATGTCGCATAATCACTTCACACAAGCCACGGAAAGCTAGATCTTTTTCATCTGAGTCTCGAACATTTCTAACCAACATACAACAATTTTTAACGATTACATCCATTTCTGGAACTGTCACATCGGGACATACATAAAAAACAATGCACAAGGATATTGCTACTGTTTTATGCATAGTGCGAGCTACTGCAGGAGTTCGTAATATATGAACAAATGCATTGAGGATTTCAGTAAGAAAAGGCTGGATAGCAGTACCCATAACTGAACACAACTTTCCTATCACCCAAGCAGCATTATTGCACACACCATCTGTGTGTTCATCTAAATTCTTAATAATCAAAGGAATGTACTCATTCACACTAGATGCTAAAAATGGATAGCACACGCCTATAAGCTCTCCATATAAAGCTATAGATGTTTGTCTTATAAGATTTGAACTGTCCTGCATTGTAGTATACAATAAATAAATTAGATTACTATTCGTAACATACTTAACGAAATATGTTTTTAAACCAAGTGCCATACTATACAAAACATCATGAGCTACATTCATCGGTTCCTTATCTGGTGGATCATACTCATTCGGATTTTGTTGGTAATTGACTGATGCAATTAAAGTATCATTGATAAGCTGTAGACAATGCCAATAAACAATTTCAGAATAAGGTACAAAAGATGCTTCTAAGGCAGGGATGACATTAGCAAGACATTCTAACACAGCAATAAAATGATCGTCATAAAAATTTTTAAGTTCAGTAAATTTGTTCATCAATGGAGGCAACAACTTGGTAACATACTCATCCTTACTTAAATGATTACCTACAGATTGTGCAAGGACGCCTATGGCATCATAGAGTAAATACAAACTTCTACAATGAAATTGTTCAAAACCATACTTGAAACCTTCCAAGATAAAATCAATATAAGGAATAAGTTTTAGCTGGGCCTCTTCCTGGAAGATACAAAAAGCTGAAATTGCAGCACGTTGTACTCGCTTGTTCTCATCAACGAAATGTTTCAATAAAATAGTCATCACAGGCACAAAATATTCCTCTGGATTATCTGCCCGAACATTCACAATCCATGATACATACCTACTTAATGTCCAACAGGTAATTACTCTTACAACAGAATGTTCATCATTCATACAATGAATCAAAAATTGAACAAGTTCAGGTAATTCAGATTTTAAACCATTAAAACAACCTTCTGCAATTGCCCCCAAAGCTAATATGGCAGACTCTTTGACTAAATGATCTGGATTTTGTAACATTTCACTAATGAGTGGGATAAGCAATGGAAGGATTTCATCACCAAACTTTACCGCTATGGAGTCCAAGGAAGCAGCACTGCACTTTCTCAAAGTCCACCCAACATAAAAATCATCAAAGTCGTCACTTTGATCCTCTCCTTCTTCATCACTATAGTATTCTTCACCTTCTGTATTGTTTCGGTCTCTAAAGTGGAAAGGGGAAATATCTTTGGATAAATCTTTTTTATTAGCATCGGAACCTAAACTATCCTTTATCATATTCAATTCACTATCAGAATATCTCATATTTTTAAGCAGAGTTGGCAGAAGCTTCTCGATGTAAGGTGTTAAGATATCTTTACAGGTATTTATTTTAGTCGAAGCTAACCAGAATTCACAAGCTTGCAGGGCTACTTCCTGGTCTTCATGATGACATTTTTCTAATAAATAACAGATAATATCGTGTAAATGAGGCAATAATGTCTCCTCATGATTGTCAATATAAATAACAAAAGTATGGCACACACATTTCTGTAGTTGCAAGTCATCAGTGTTGGCAAGTTGCATTACATTTCTCAAGTAAATTCCTAAATCGATAGACTGCTTCATTACCACAAAATAATCTTGAAGAAACTGATTTGTAAGTCTTACTATATTCTGACGAACTGTACATTTTTCTGCACAAACATATTCAACAAATTTTGGAAAAACTTCTTTTGTAATTTTATAAATTTCTTCTTGTGGTTTTTGGCTATTTATCAATTCTTCACATACTTTAAACAATGTTGTCAATGCTACTTCACTATATTCGTCCTGTGCTACAAACCCTTTGGTAAGATAAGGGACTAATTCTGGCCAAGTTTTTAGGTTATCTTTAGCTATTATCACAGTAACATTGCTGATACTGATCCGTACTTCTCTAGAAGGGTCTTTTAATAAACGAAGACATTCATTTTTAATTTTTTGTAAGTTTTCGGGACTAAGGGTACTTTGAGTAGTCTGAATATTATTCTTAAGTAAAATTCCACTAAGAGATCTGATATCTTCTGAAAAGCCTGGATTCCCCAATATGAACAAGAGATAATTTGGAAAATCTGTCAAATTTTTCATAAGAATAAGTCTATCCTGGACAGTTTTCTGAGCATCGCTATTTGGTACTAATGCTAATTGTAAAGTCTCTTCGATGTTTTTTATTATGCTTTCCTGAGGCCTCCATTCGCTCAAATTCATCATGAGGTCATAAGAATCTAAAAAAATCAAAGGTTATGTTGGACTTCCATTTACACACCTTTGCATGCATATACATTACGACATATCGATGATTAGATAAACAAAAATTAATTACTTACTACTTTTATTGGATCGAGGATACTCCAGATGTTGAGAAAATCAAAATTAATATGCCACCTAGCACCACCAAATTATTGACAAAGATCGAATGATGGAAGGCGACAACCGGCATTCGTTAACAAACAGGATAAAATGTGCGCCGTTGCAAACCGCACATCACTTTCTGCGCAAACGCAAGTGAATGAATCCCGGGTCGACAGAATTCGTTTTGATGGCTAGTTGCCACATCTGATAATACGAGGGAGCAACTAAAAATACTTTTAATACTAATAAAAAGACGGCATTCTTACACAAGTGTTCTATTATTTGAGTATACTTTTTGGGTGTAATACAAGATATTTCCAGGTCAAAAAATTTTGCATAAATTTCATTTTAAAGATTACCCAATTTTTTTTGAAGGTGAACTTTGTTACTGCATTTAAAATTTGAATTTCTCATAATTAGCACTTCTGAATGAATTATTTCAAATAGTTGTAGTATCAGAAATCAAATATGAAAAATTGCAATTTCTTTTTATAAATAACTTTGATTGAGTAGTGCACGAATTCACCATGGTGTGGAAGGTGAGTTGAATTTAAGAATTCCTAAATCTTATTTAGGTATTAACTAACTATAGGAAGGCATAAGTGTCTTTAGATCACAAGTATAATAGTTTCTGCCCAATGAGGGATATAAATATGGGATAGGACATCCTATTTTAAATACATAACAAAATTAACATTTGAATGGAAGACATCTTCGTAAGAATATTTTGTTTCAATACACCGTAGTATATAATACCCACTTGGAAAGTTATATCATCAATATTGTGTGGATAGTTTTTCATATATAATTGATATAAACTAAAAATAGTTTGCCTCTGTAAATTAAACTTTGTCATTTCTATATAGGCCCATTATTTTAAGGACTAATAAATTATAAATCTGAAATGGTAGTGCTGATAATTCTTGAACTGATTAACAGAATAACAAAGAAAGGTGGGGAGTGAAGCAATAAGGATTATATTCTTGGGAGAATTTGAACTGAAAATTGGGGACAAAATATAAAAATAAATCAGTCAAAGATTCAATAATAGCATAATTTGAAGAAGTGATATTTACTACAATACAATGTTTAACTCTCTATTTTGTTTTATAAAAGATTTGATAATCAAAATTAATTGAATACCTAATATCAAGAAAAATATCACTCTTGATATGTCTGAAAAATACTTCAAAAAGCGTTAGAGTTAGTTCCATAAAATGTATAATATAATTAAAGTTCTTTCTTTAATCATGAAATATACAACAATATTTTTCAGAGACAAATAGACAATACCAATGGTGCATTGAAAACATGATTTAGAAAATACATTTGATGATTATTCACTTACAAATTGATTTTAAAAGTTCTTTAGATAACACGTGAATAATATATTATTATAGATTAAGTAGGGTAGGTACTTATCGAATGTGCTTTCATAGCACATCAAGTTGATAGGAGCACAAAAATGTAATGGAAAGTAGGGAACAATGTTAAAATATTTATAATGAAATATGTGCATATCCAAGCTTCTACATTTGTTGACAATATTGATAACAAATAAGGAACGTCAAATAATTTTGTCGTTGGAATTAAAGACACATTTCGGCACATTACATTTTTTTATAGGATACCTTTTAGTCTTAGCAAGTTGAGTTTTGTTTTTATATAAGTGGAAAATACCTATACAAAAATAGAATGTAGGTAGGTACCCTATTTTCATTTCCAAAACGCAACAGTTCTAAAAACTTTAACCATGTTCAATTGGCTATTATGTTTGGACAAAAATAATTTGCAAATACCAACAGCTGATTTAACATCCTGTAAGATATACTGTTAGCTATTTACATGTGAGTCTTATAATTTAAAAGGTGTTATAAAAAATTTAAATTTTATATACTTCAATTTGCTTTTTAGGGTATATTCATATACACTGAATAATAAATAGGATATTATAGTACCTACTATCCACATTATATTATTACTTCATTCTTGATTTGAACATATGCAGTCTAATAAATGATTCTGTATATACAATTAAAATAAGTTGAATTCAATTATATCATGCACAGGTGCATATTGCAAGAGGCTATTTATAATTAAAATGATTACAACTATTGATATCTGATTTGTTACAAACCTAAAAATACCCAAGTGCAATCAATGTAGGAGTTAGTTTTTTAAACCAGTTTCAATATTTCATATCTTTACATAGTTGTAAATGGTATATTTACAAAACAGATGTCTACATTAAAAGATGACTATAGAAAACTATGTAATGCAAATTCCCCACCAATGTTTCACAATCACTTTTAAAACACTTGCCTTTTATCATATTTTTATTTCAATAAAAAATTACAATGTTAGTTTCCAAAAAATATATTTAATTTTAAAAATCATAAAACATTTAAGGCAAGTTTAAAAAATATATTATAGCAGATTATGTTACAAAAATAGAATATTAAAAATCTGCTTTAAGCAGAAAGTAATTGAAGTTATGCAATAGTATATAAATAAGCAATAAATATGTCATCTTGGTAAACAAATCATTCCGGTAAACATTAAAGTTGTAAATATCCGAAAATCATATTTTAAAACCTGAACTGAATAGGGAAAGTAAAAATAACACAGTAATCATCAAATTGGCCTTGTAGGCAGAGTTGTTTTGTTTTCGTTTTCAATCGCCAGTTGTCATTACGCGCAAGCAAGTAGCTAAATATCATATAATATCATCCTGTTTCGCCCGGAAGGAAGTGGGAAGTGTGTAACAATAAAGTAAGCAAGTAATACAAAGCAGAGTAAGTAAGAATACTTTTAGAATATTTAGTGTACTCACTTTTGAGATAAATACTGCGTAGTCCAGTCGATAATTCCTCCTACAACTTCTAAATTGACCAATTTATAGCTTGCCAATTTAACAGGTAGTGGGTCATTTGGATTTATAGTTTGAGCAAAGTTTTCAAAGAACTCGCGGTAATAAGTAAGATGATCATCTTTATTGGCCATATTGTCACAAAGTTTTAAGCAACTTAATTTTATTATTTATCACTTCATCCAAGCAAACAACAAGAACACTCACAAACGCACACAAAATCGATGTTTACTGCGGTGATATGTATATTTGTACTATGATAACAGGGTTTTACCGATTTTCCGTAATCCTCAATCAATATAGTCTTTAAATAATATTTATTTATTATTACTTTCTATACTACCCTGTAGTATTCACTTGTAAAACTCGGATTAATCTGAGTGAGTCAACCTATCAAATTAGAAAAGAGAAAACTGACAGGAATAAAGAAGTTTTCACTCGATCGTTAAGTTTGCTATCCACTTTATCGTCTAGTCTTGTCATCTGTCATCGCACAAATGATCCATCCCACTATGTTGCCAATGGTTCAAAATATCCTAGCACTATCATATTTATACAATTATACAAGGTAATCCAAAAATTATGTGAAATATTCAATCTTCTTGTTGCAAGCAGGTAACGGGTAACGCTGATATTCGTCCGTTCAGATTTTAAAATGGTGTATTGTACAGGTCGAGGATTTTTTTAAACTACCACAATTCATCAATTTAAATAATTGTTAATCTGTGAAGAATAATAATAAAGAAAACATGTCAGAGTTGACATCTACTGACGTTACATATCAAAAGTGTAGTTTTAACAATAGATGTCGCAGCCTTTACTAATTTATGAAAATATAATACATATTTTGTGCTGAAGATGAGTTTTTGCAACTTATATGTATTATAAAATAAAGCTCAGCTTTAAATAATCTCTCCTCTACCTCGGTGTATGTATTTAATAAAACCAACGATAAAACGTATAGCGACGTATTACCAATATTTTTGTTGCTAAGCAACCACTTTATACAAAGAGACGATACATTGATCATGTCAACATTTTTGTCAAAAAGTAA
Source organism: Galerucella tenella (assembly GCA_910591685.1). Taxonomy (NCBI): domain Eukaryota; kingdom Metazoa; phylum Arthropoda; class Insecta; order Coleoptera; family Chrysomelidae; genus Galerucella; species Galerucella tenella. The sequence goes on from CAJUYH010004351.1 coordinate 39,324, forward strand.
AATACTTTAGTTAAGAACAACAATAGCTATTTATTCACTAAAATGGGTCCTACCGATGATATTTCTTTAGATAATAAGAACACAATAATATTTAACTCATCCAAGCAAGAAATTTTCAAATTGAATGAAAACTTCAAGATATTTCAACGCAAGTTAAAACTACAAGCAAAAATCATCATAAACAAAGAAGAGATAACTGAGAATACTTTACAAAACTGTTTGGTATTCATTTTAGCTGCACCTCAAATATCATTCGAAGAAGCTGAAATAAATATTATGAAAAATTATGTGGAAACAGGTGGAAGAATGTTAATTTTATTAACAGAAGGCAATCCAGCAGATACTTGTAATATAAACATACTACTTGAAAATTTTGGTATAATTCCGAACATTGATTGTTTAATTCGAACTCACTACTACAAATACTTTCATCCCAAAGAATGTTACATAAGTGACAGTCAAATAAGTACAGTATTAAATAAAGAAAAACTTGATACACATTTTGTTTACCCTTTTGGTTGTACTCTAAGTGTTAGTAAACCCAGCTTAGCAGCGTTTACCAGTGGTTTAGCCTCGTTTCCTATCGACAGACCTATTGGAGCACTTTATTATAATGAAAAATCAGGAGGTAGGTTAATAGCTATAGGTTCCAGCCATATTTTCTCAGATAAATACCTTGATCATGAGAACAACGATAAATTGAGAGAAATAATAATGGATTTTTTGATGAGTCAGGAAAAAGTTGTGTTCCCTTCGACAGATTACGATGACGTTGATGTAACAGACCATCACATAGTACCCGAAACAGCGATGCTTGCAGAAAAACCGAAACTTTGTTTAAGTGATGCTGTAGGCCATACTGTGGTGGATTATTCCAAATTATTTGATCATAAAATGTATTCTATGAATACAATACTGGTTCCTGATGCAATCAAACTGTATGAAGATTTGGGTATCAAGCACGAATCTTTGAAAATCATTACTCCTAAATTTGAAGCTCCCTATCCTCCATTACAACCTGCTGTATTTCCTCCTTCTTTCAAAGATCTCCCACCACCACCATTGGAACTATTTGATCTAGATGATGCGTTTAGTTCTGTTTTTACAAATTTGGCACAGTTTACAAACAATTTTATGATGAATGAAAATGAAACTGATGAAAAAATTGAGATGTACATAATAGAGTGTTCGAGGATTTTAAATTTTGAAGATTTAACTGATGCAAAAGATGTACTATTTAAAATAGGTTCTGAAATATCTGATTTTAAAAGTATTGAAACTATAAAATAAGTTGAAAAATGTACTTTCTTTGTATTTTTTAATAAATGTTATTGAAAATGTTAATCTTCATCTAAGTGGGGTATTCTGGAATGTTGAACACTGTTTACACTACACTAACACTTAACTCTGTCTTAACCTCTATACCTACCTAATATTTGAGTGGAAACATGGAACCTTTTTAAATAAAGTAGTTATTCTCCTTTTAAAAATATTATTACAAATTCACTAAATCAAGAACTATTAAAATTACAATATACTACACTTGAAATTCATATCAAATGAAGGTGGTATTTCTCCCTTCATTTCTTTAGATTTAATATTGAGGTAACTATGTTCATAATCCTTTTGTATGTAATCTGGTAATGGAGCATTCCAATTTTCTGGAGGTGATTTTCTTCTTTTCCAAACATCATTACTATAATGTGGTAAGAGCCTTTCCTTTCTTCGTTGTTTTTCACTTTGCACTAGTTCATTCTATAAATAATAGTTATATTATCGGTATTGACATTAAATATAACACAATTAACATTTTTTGGTCATTTAGTCAATTTTATGGTATTAATAAATTTTAGGTACCTACAATATTTGTTAGTTGTAAACAGGAATATATTTTTATTTTGTGGGTTGTTTATTTTATATGACTAGAGCTAGATTGATAACTTTCTGTCACAAGTGCGAATTATGTTTAGCTAAAACAATTTCTCCAGTTAGTTGATAGGAACATGACGAATGTTAAATTTCAAAAAGAAAAAATGTGTGAATTTTTCAAATTTTATTATAAAGGTTTGCTACTTACTGCTGCATTGGCGTCTTTATTATCTTCCCATTTATAACAATTAACCGAATCTCTCTTCCACTGGGAACAATCTAACGTGTTTCCAAAAATGAAATACTGATTAAACCTTGATTTAATAGACGTACAGTCACTATATTCTTCGTCATATATAAAACATCTCCTAATCTACAAAACGCAAAAATATTCCCTTAGTCCTTGGCATTGTAAAGTACTTGTTCTGAATAAAAACCCTCATACCATCCATTGATTTTGTACTTCATTGGCTTCTATGGGTTTTTCTTCTTTGACATCTTTAATTGTTTCTTTTGCATTTTCCTTTTCCATAATAATTATTTTGAATTTTGAGGTTACATCACATAATTCCTGTCTGCTTCCTGCTGATACCTGTCAAGTGTCAAGTCAACCATTTGACAAATGACAGAAAACATTTCGATACCATAGATAAAACTTCGATACTTCAAACACAAACAGTTCGAATCGACTACTTTTATGAAATAACGTGCTATTCAATGGTGATGATCATGGCCACCTAGAGTATTGTAGATGGCCATGGTGATGATTATACCAAAGAATACACCAGGGTCACCAGGTGTATTCTTTGATTATACAATAATACACGAGGTGCGAGGTGATGTAATAATTCTGTTCCTTTTAACCACTTTCAAAATAAATAAATAAATATTTTATATTTAAGTCACAACTCAAAATAGGATTGTGTAACTGCATTTTAAACGAAAATATTCCTACTTACGAAACGGAAAAATTGAAATGAACATAATAAATTTGTTCTATAATAGATTAATGATAAGTGGCAATCATAATTTTATTATAAAACAAGTAGGGGAGAGGTAGGCAAGATGGCATATACAATATTTTTAAAACCGATATACCTACCTATAATATATAGGTATTATAGGTATCTTTTGTGGATAAAAACTAAGATCAACTTGTATTGGGTATTTAGCCAATAGGTTTACTTTTAGTTTTAGACTGGAAGTTATGTAGACTGGGGCTGAACAATGATAAGATAAAAAGATCATACGGTTGTCCGCAAATGACTGAGATTAAAAATAGTTTCCTTTTATCTCTGAATCTCACCTTTCTCTTTTGTGTACACAAGTAATGTCATGTACTTACACAAATTTCCTATACACAAGTGATATCTATCACTGAAACCAGGGTTTGGAAATCTATATATGACTGCCATATATACAGGGTGGGGCAATCTTCTGACATCGGAGGATTACATCGTTGTGGTGATAGATAGAACTTTATAGTTTTGTGTGAGCTAATACAGTTACTGAGAGCACATTTTGAAAATACTTTAGATTCTACAGGGTGTTCCAAAACCACGTAGCAGCACAAACTTACATTTTTTTTAATGGAACGTACTAAATTTTGTTCAAGAATCGAAAAGATCTCACCGAGAGCGTTACAAAAATATAGCACTCTAATATATTATAAGGGTGTTTTACAAAGATATGGCCAATTATTAGCAAAAAAGACCTCCTCTTTAACACTCTGCAGAACAGTAAATTCAAATAAATCAACAGGTCTTTGTGTTCAAATGTCATACACACATCATTGGCTGTGCTCAGTATTGATTACTTTTTTCATCGGTGGCTTCTTTAATACAGGGTGAAACAAAACGCAAATCAAGCAATATCTCAAAATTTTTAAATGAATCACCCTATAAGTCTTTTTACAATTTGTTAGTACAATTAATAAACTTTCAAACGATGTAGTAAGCTTAGGGCATTAGTTAATGGAAAATCGTAGATATTTTATGATAATGGTCAAAAACAAGTATTTTACATACACAAATTAAATGGTATTAAATTTTTACATGCAACATCTTGTGAATTTTAACATTTCTAAGGCATAAATTTTAATCGTTTGTTTTTTGCATGCATTCGCCACATATTCCCCGCCGCTGGAAACGAAACCGCAAATAAAATGAACACAATGTGTTGAAATGAAATTCTTACTCATTTTACTTGAAAACGATAATTAAAAAATTTTTCTGTATATTATTTGTACAGATAAGACTTTCTAATCTTTATTAAGTTATAAATATATATTGTAGTTACAGAATTTGTTAAATTCATATCAAACCAGTCGATTGGTTGTTTTTTATATATCAACTTTATTTATTTTGCAGATTAATTAATTGAAATTAACCATGGTTCAACTCGAAGGAAAATACAATTTTGAAAAAGGTGAAAATTTGGATGCTTACTTCAAAGACATAGGTAAGTTTTATACACAAATTATCAGTATATACCTACACAAACATCAAATATATGAAAATATCAAACATTTGATACAACGAGCGTTTTCTGAATAATATACTAAAGGGGAAACATGGTATATTTAAAACTCCGGCCGTTATTTTTACAAGTACAGAGTTGTTCATTATACAGTGTGTCTACTTAAGTTGGACTCATATGGGAAACTTTTTTATTATGGGTTTTAGGAAAAAAAGTTATTCTTCATAAAAAGTTCTGCATTATCTAAAACGTAAAATGCAATCATTAGATATTTCTTATTTTGATCCGTATACGAGGTTTGTCAAAAAATATTAATCTTACTCAAGAGTAAAGTACCTTTATTTTTTACAATACAGAAAAATTGTGAGAAGTAAAGTTGTTTAAAATTAAAAGTTATATTCAAATATGCAATTACAGCTCTTTAGCATGAAAATTAAGATTTGGTGATTATTTACGTTTTACATTATAAAGTATTCGTAATCGTAAATTTCAATACTGACTTTATCCCTCTCATCTGTTAAAAATATGATAACCTTTCTATTTCTTTACTGTTATTTTATAAAAACTAACCCATTCTGACATTCACTGTGAAATACTTCATGACAGAGCATCCTAGATTACATTAAATTGTACCAAGCCAGAATAATTAATATGGAATGAATAGTAAATAATCACCAAATCTTAATTTTTATGTTAAATAGCTGTAATTGCATATTTGAATATAACTTTTAATTTTAAACAACTTTACTTCCTACAATTTTTCTGTATTGTAAAAAATAAAGGTACTTTACTCTTTAGTAAGATTAATATTTTTTGACAAACCTCGTATACTGCTCAAAATGAGAAATATCTAATGATTGCATTTAAGGTTTTAGATAATGCAGAACTTTTTATGAATAATAACTTTTTTTCCTAAAACCAATAATAAAAAAGTTTCCCATATGAGTCCAACTTAAGTAGACACACTGTATATACCATTATTTCCTTTTATCTCAATAATGTTGTTGTCAAAATATCATTCAAAACTTATACGGTGTTGTAAAAATAATCGACAAATTATAGCAACCTCATTTTTTAATGGGACGCCCTGTATATTATTATCTTTTCAAATAGTCTCCTATGGGCTCTTTTTAAAATATATGTTAGTTAGTGTAAACTTTATGACCTTCTTAACCAAAGTAATTAAACTTAGTCTTCCTGCGATGTTTATATGATTATATAATTATAATTAAATAATTAATTATAAATCTTTCACTTCAATATTTTGAAAAAGCTCTCAAACGGGAAGTGAAACATCAAGAAATGTTTTAATTTATTTTTATTATTAAAGTAATTCACCAAACCGAAGAAAGAAAATCAAGTGTGAGTCCCTGAATGGTTTAAATTCACCATTGGTCCCGATACAATATTTCCCACATTAGAAACTGAATTCCTCTATATGAGGGTCATATATGACCCTCATATAGAGGAATTTAGGATTTAATATAATAATATATAGGGTGTCCCAATGAAAGAAATTAAGTTGTTGTTTTGTCAATGATTTCTACAACACTCCGTGAACTCTTTGAATGATATTTTGAAAACTTGTAGGAGTCTTTTCAAACTTTCTCGTACATCAAATAAATACCGAGGGAATGTCAACATAATGAATAACCCAGTACATTATTTTTATAATTATAAAAGATAACTTAGTTATCTTTTACACATCATAGGAAAATATTTCAAATAATTTTTTTTTCGTAGCCGACATAAAATATATACGATTATAAAACCGTCTCACAATTTTATCTTTATTGCAGAAGTATCTTATTTGGTTATCAAATTATTGGAATAATTCAGTTGTTAATTCCAATGACTCTGACTATGTATCGGACTCACGTTCAGATAATCAAATTATCTTTTTTTAACGATGAAAATTGTTTGTCTCCTAGCTATTGATAGAAGTAAATGTTTTCATTAGTAATCTTCCTAGTGCTTGAATTGCTTTTCTACCGGAAATATTTTTTGAGTGCTTAATATTTTCATTTCAATAAGAAATATTCCTTGTAATTGATACAAGAACGAATACTTACCTTTATTCATCAATTTCTTTGATATTTTAACCTTTTTTTCCAAACGTATAGTTTCCATCGTTTATCGCTCTACTTTTGGTGAATA
>CAJUYH010004352.1:0-27641 GCA_910591685.1 Galerucella tenella
CTTCTAGTAACATGCGCGGACGTAGCGAGCGCTGACTGGTTGGAGGGAGTAGTTCCTTCGTTGGTTCCCTGGGACAATGCAAGTCTCAGGACCCTTCGGGGGGACAGCCTACCGAGACCGGCAGCTGCCTGCTATGTTTATGTCCCAGATGAGGATGGCGTGAGACTGGAGGGTGAACGGATCCTAAACAGGCTGAAGGTGAGCAACCGGAAGCTAAAAACATCCCTCTGGACCATTTGGGGAAACACCCCGATGGAAAAGGGGCAAATGTGGACCTTCTCCATGGATAAGGAATCCCTGGAGGAGATCAAAAGGCTGGACATGAGTCCTTACTTTGGAATGGGCCGGATTAATTTCAAGGTCAAGGAGCGAGGACCCAAGTCCAAAGGTGCAGTGGAGAACAAGGCTTCAAAACCAGGAACCTCCACCGGCACAACCACCAAAGCGCCTTCCCCACCGGCGGTAAGACCACAACTGAGGGGAAAAGGACCGGTGCAGAAGAAGGGGAAGAAGAAGGGAGGATCTTCTACAGAGGTTAGACCTGGGAAAGCCGACCCACAAAGTGGCACAAGCCCTCTCAAAAGACCGTCATTGGTCAGAGAGGAGGCTGAAGCCATGGAGCTGGGGGAGCCAACCAAGGTCACAGAGCCCATAGAAGACTCCTCGTCTTCAACCTAGAGGACAGCGTAAGGTTCCTGCAGGCCAACCTTCAACACGCCAAGGCAGCTAGTGCCGTGTTGTGTCGAAGGTGGGAGAAAGAAGGCATAGACGTAGCCCTTCTGCAGGAACCATGGGTACATGGAAGGACCATAGCAGGCCTCAAACCACAAACAGGTACGTTACTCTATCATAAGCCAGCATTAAGGCCAAGAGCATGTATAATACATAGTGAAAGGGTTAATTGTGTACTAATCTCGGGGTTATGCTCTGGGGATTTTGTTATAGGAGTCCTTTCATACCAAACCGAGGGCGGGACGAAGAGTGTAGTCGTCTGTTCTGCCTACTGTCCGGGAGAAGAGCCAGCATGCCCTCCACAGGTACTGAAGGCTGCAGTGGACTATTGCCGAGAGAGGGACATGCAGCTTATATTAGGATGCGATGCCAACGCCCACCATACCATCTGGGCCAGCACGGACATCAATAAAAGAGGTGAGTCATTTTATGAATTCATACTTAGGGAAGGGTTATTCATTGCCAATAAAGGTACTGAGCCTACTTTTGTCACGGCAGTTAGGAAAGAGGTATTAGACCTGACCTTGAGTACCAGCAGAATAAGTGATAACATAGTAGCTTGGCGGGTTTCACAGGAACCATCATGTTCCGACCACAGGCATATAAGATTCGATCTTGAGTCACCACCCCTAATAATGAGTAAGTTCAGAAATCCAAGAGAGACGAACTGGGAAGGATACAATAAATCCCTCAGAGAGTCACTTGAGGAAGGGACAGTCACTATAAAAGGGAGAGAAAGCCTAGAAGTGGCAGTTGATCAGGTTAATGAGGCAATCTTGAATGCCTACCGAGAAAACTGCCCAGAACGAACAAGGCAACGCAAAAGGAACACAGTTTGGTGGAACAATTACCTAGAGGGATTAAGAACCGAGGTAAGAAGGTTATTTAATAGAGCCAAACTCAACCAAAACTGGGACCTATACACAAAGTTTTGTCCAAGGATGGCTCTAAAGACAAGGTGAGTCTCCTCAAGAAAACGGACGGAGACTATGCAGAAACGGCACAGGAAACTTTGGAGCTGTTGACAAAAGCACACTTTCCTGGAGCCACCATTGATCTGAGTATGCAGGAGGTAGTCAGCAATCCCCAAGAGGCAGGTAGACCCTGTAGGGAAGACTGGCAACTTGCCACTGACATTACAAGACCAGATAAGATAAGGTGGGCCATAGACGAATTCCAACCCTTTAAATCACCAGGGGAGGATGGAATCTATCCGGTACTACTGCAGAAAGGTAAAGAGGCATTAGCGCCACAACTAAGTAAGATCTTCAAGGCTAGCTTAGCTTTAAGGCATACTCCGGTAATATGGAGGAAGGTGAAGGTCATATACCTTCCGAAGGCAGGTAGAATTTCTGACCAAACGCCCCAGTCATATAGACCAATTAGCCTAACGTCCTTTCTGCTCAAGACTTTGGAAAAGCTAGTGGATAGGTACATAAAGGACAACGCTCTGAAAACTCGCCCTCTAAGCGAGAGTCAGTATGCGTATCAACAGGGTAAGTCAACAGACTTGGCTCTGGACGATTTAAATAGGCTACTGTCCAAGTCGATCGACGACAAGGAAATAGCAGTAGCTACTTTTCTGGATATAGAGGGAGCATTCAATAATGCTTCTCCAATATCTATAACAAGGTGTATGGAAAGAAGGGGGGTCGAACCCATCATCTGCGGGTGGCTTGCAGCTAATCTAGGGAATAGGATAATCACATCCACCCTGGGGGAGGCAACCATCACAGCGGGTGTGGAAAGGGGTTGTCCTCAAGGAGGCGTTTTATCGCCCCTTTTGTGGGCGATCCTAGTAGACACGCTTCTAGTACGGCTATCAGACAAAGGTATTCGGTGCCTGGGGTATGCGGACGATCTTGCCATCGTCATAAGAGGACGGTTTCCGGACACAGTATCGGAGCGCACCCAAATGGCGCTTGATATAGTGAGTGGCTGGTGTAGGGAGGAGGAACTAGCAGTGAACCCCTACAAAACTACACTGGTACCGTTTACAAAAAAGAGAAAATTGCAAGGACTACAAAAGCCGCAAATCAACGGAGTGGAGATTCCATTTGCGAATGAAGTTAAATACCTAGGGGTAATATTTGACCAGAAGCTCAATTGGAACTCCCACATTGAAAAAACCGCACATAAGGCCAGAATCGCTCTTGGAAGATGCAGGCAAATGTGTGGAAAGAATTGGGGATTAAATCCTAGCATGACCAAATGGTTATATACACAGGTTGTGAGGCCAATGATAACCTATGGATCAATTGTTTGGTGGCCCAGGACACTGCAGATCGGAGCGCAAAGGCAGCTAAGTGGTATTCAAAGGCAGGCCTGCTTGAGTATCACAGGGGCCATGAAGACGACTCCGACAGCGGCTCTGGAGGTGATACTAAACCTACCACCACTGCATATACTTATTCAAGGAAATGCAAGATCTGTTAGCCACAGATTATCACAGGGATCTTCTCCGATAAGCCAAGAACACGGTAAGGTCTACAAAGAACTATATGATGGAATAAAGGCAGATCCAATACTGGGAATGCCAAAGGATCAGATTGCCCCACAATATAGTTTTAAAAACGAATATACAATCGTAATTCCAGAGAGAAAGGACTGGGAAGCAGGGCCTCCCATAATGGCGAATCTCAACTGGTACACTGATGGCTTTAAAACAGACTCTGGAGTAGGAACCGGAATATACGGGGTACAGGAGAAGATAGCGATCTCTCTAAGCCTAAGGAAACATGCCACTGTCTTTCAGGCAGAGGTAATAGCGGTGCAATGCTGTGCAGAAGAGTTGATAAGACGGGAGGTGAATAACCAAAGAATCGTCATCTACTCTGACAGCCAAGCAGCACTAAAGGCGATACGCTCATATAAGATAACATCGAATCTGGTGTGGGAATGTCGCAAGGCCCTCAACAGACTAGGTAGTCATAATAAAGTAACCCTAGCCTGGGTACCAGGCCACCAAGGAATAAAAGGCAATGAAAAGGCCGATGAATTAGCCAAGCAGGGAGCAGCGGAGGTCATGATAGGGCCAGAACCTTCCTGTGGAATTGCCAAATGCCTAAGTAAAGGAAGCATCCACAAATGGATAAACAACCAGGCGTTGAACTGGTGGTATGGAACCCCAGGACAAAGACACGCTAAACTATTCCTTAAAAGCCCTTCGGCCAAACTGTCACACGACCTACTACGCCAAAGTCGAGAAACGACGAGGATAATAGTGGGAATGCTCACAGGGCACTGTAGGCTAAGGAAACATATGCACACAATTGGACTAGCAGAAGACAGCCTATGCAGGTTCTGCCAGGAAGAAGAAGAAACCGCGGAGCACGTACTTTGTGAGTGTGAAGGCCTAGCAAGGTTGCGGTTTCACTTATTCGGGGAAGAAAAACCGAAGGCAGAGAGCTACGCAAAGGAGGCGGTAACCAGGCTATTAAGTCTAATAAAAAGAATAAAGCTGGATATCGAGCTCTAATATAGGGAGGACCACAATAGATCTGCAAAGGTCGCAGTGGGATAGGACAAAGAGCCACTCCAATTTTAATCTAATCTAATCTAATCTAGGGCTATCCAGAAATTCGTCTTCGACACCAAAGAAATATGGATCGTACTCCACTCTGGGCAGAGTTATGCCATCATAAAAAGATTCCCATTCCTCGATTGATGAGGGACAAATTTTATTCTTACGTCTAAATAGGCTTAGGGTTTTCCAGAACTCTGATTGATTTTTCGTGTTGGAAAGAGCAGCTACAATATTATTCTCGTAGTCAGTTTTCTTTTTTGAAATTAACTGCTTATATTCATTTTTGTTGGAAATATAAGTTGTCTTGTATGGTTCGAGGAATCCTTGTTTTTTGCAAATGAATGAATTTTTCACTTGCCTTTTGGATGTCTTACAGTCAGTATCAAACCAATAATTAGACCTTTGTGAGTTTGTCCCATAAAAAATTTTTACTGAAGCTAATCCTTCATTTTTTGCTACATCCCATATAGTGCTGCAGAGATTATCATATAAAACGTTCACATCTCCCATTACCCCTACATTAACTGAGCATTGAATTGACGTTTTAAAATGTATTACTTTAGCACCGTCCCATTTTAAGCTAGTGAATGGTGATTCAGTAGGAGCAATAATACTATTACATCTAGTAACAGATCCGAAGGATATAACCACCGGAAAGTGGTCAGATAAGTATTGATCATCTAGCACACGGAATTTATCAATTAATTCAAGCTTATTAGTATTACAAAAACAAAGATCTATTACACTTTGCCCCAAAGTGTTACAAAAAGTGAAATTAGCAGGTCGATCTGTTTTTATATGACCATTCAATAACGAAAAGTTTATATTTGACATAAATTCTAAAATACGAACACCCTTATAGTTACTGATCTTGTCATAACTCAACATGTTAGGAAAAAATTGACTATTCACCACAACTTCTTCTGGAATTTCACTCATTTCTCCAATTCTACTGTTAAAATCTCCAATTACAAAAAACAATGAGGATATTGTTCTAGGATAGCATTGAGTGACATTCCAAAAGCTTCCAATAACTCATCATAATCACAATTAGGAGAAAAGTATACAACGCAAACAATAAATTGAAAAGAAGACGTTTTAAACTGGTATATCAACCACCAGGGAGAAGTTTCCAGAACTATTGATATGTAACAATTTTTGAAAATTATAGCAATTCCACCTTTTGCGCGTCCTACTGACTTATTCCTGATTGCTTTTGAGTAAACAATACTGTAGTTACTGTAAATTTTTTGTATTAATATGTCAGATGTTGGTGAAATTATTTGGTGAAATTATCACGTGATCGTGGGAAAAATACTGTACATTACTCGTGCGAAAGTGATTTTTCACACTCGTGTGATTGTTGCACTCGGCTTTTGCCTCGTGCTACAATATTTCCCACTCGTGTGAAAAATGTCACTTTCCGCACACGTTATGTAGTATACTATGGATTCCGACGAGTTTTACGAGATCCATTCTGATATCAAATATCTTGACGATAAAAGCGATACAATCGAAAAAGAAGTGTTAATAACTGCATTTTACAATATAAGGGAATGAATTGGATGATAACTTATTTCTATAATTCAAATATGACATTCGTTACCATTTTCTAGCAATGAGGTCCTCTAGAGTGCCTTATTACCTACTATGAATAAACCTTATCATAAAAGACAATTCAGTGATTTTCAGTATTAGAAAGGTTATTTATAAGTATTAGTATAAATTTGAGTTGATATTGAGTTGTACAATAGTTTTAGAGAATTTTTGAATGTACCAAAATCTGGTATCAATTCTCTAACAACAAAAATTACCCCCTTAAAAAGATGCATGAGAGTTTATTGTTTTCCCTAATTGAATAATTTAATGTACGCCTCTGGTTTGTTTACGGAAGTCGGCCATATTCAGAAGCCACTTTGGTCGATGATTCTTTGTACTGATTGTACTGTATTGTCTCCTCTTTCTTTTTTACCTTGTGGGTACTTCAATCTAAGAATATACATATATTGTGTAGATATTGAATAGTTCTTTGGACTTGGATTATTGTATAGATCTATGAAATTTGATATGTGTGGAAATACGACATTTGTGATGATAATGAAGGTCGATTTGGGAGGAAATTTTTTGAACATTGTCCTCAGGGGAAAAGATAGAAATTGAATGTGGGTAGTTTAAGTATTTATCATTAGATTAATAGGAAGACATTTTTTCGAGAAGAGAAAAAGTACCAAATAAAAAATGAAATGGAAATGACCCATTGAGTAGAAAAAAACTTATTCAACTGGGAAATATAAGAAGTACATGTGAAACACATGAAAAGTAGAGACAAAGAATTATATACCAAGGGACGAATTTGACGAATTTAATGAGTCTAATGAATAAAAGTGAGGCAATTGCTTTTTCTTATTAAATTGAAGTAATTGCTTGGAATCCAAGGAATGAAAACTGAAGTGAATAAAGGCTTCAATGAAACTCAAAGTCAAACCACAATATATTTAATGTCCGTTGGGACTCAAAACTTGCGACTAATTTCGGTAACAATTACCAGCATCAGGCTGTATGCAATTTTACAACTGGAAGGGTAAGAACATCATTATCAGTAGTCTATCAAGTAGTATTCTTTAACGAATGAAAATACTTAATTAAAATTGTGGAATGAAAAAATCTCAAATTAACTTGGGAGTAGAAGAGAAGAAAGTTAGGAACTAGGTATGTTTTCTCATGAGAAAACTTTAAACATATGAAAACATCAACTTATGATGTAAAATTTAAATTTAAGTAGAGAATAATGTTCAATTTAAAGAAATTTAATCTCATGAAAATCAACTGAAAGGGAAGTTCTATTATGGAAAGAAAATTAAAACCGGAATAATGTTGAGTGGTTAGCCAGTTATTTTTCAAAAGATACAGGTGAAAAGCGTGGAGCTGCACTATCAAGTTTAGATAGAATGAAAATATTCTCAAGGCAATTGTCAGATCCGGGCTACCAAAATTCTGTAGCTGAAGAAATCGGTGTTCATCAAACGACTGTGTCTGAAGTTTTTAAGTTTGTAAATAATGCTGTTTTGGAAAAAAGTATTTTTATTAAATTTCACAAAAATACTGGAGATGTTGTTAAAGCTGAACGGTTTTCCAAATATTATCGGTGTGATTGACTGTACACACGAAAGGATTCCAAAATTTAAGGAATTCGGTGATGAATGTATAAACCGTAAAGGATACTCCAGCATAAACGTTCAGCTAACTTATAACACTAAGGAAATATTCACAAGTGTAGATTGCCAGTGGTCAGACCCTGTACCTACATGACAACAAAATTTTTGGAAAATGGAATTTTGAAGAAAAAAATTATCCATTTTTTAATGTATTTCAAAACTTTATTATTAATAATATTGATATTTAAAGCGAAAAAATTTCATTTGGTAACCATAGTTGTAACGTCATAATGTTAAGGCTATTTTATAACTCTACAGCATTTACGTGACTTGACAATAATATAAATATTTTCGTGGTAAAAAACGAATTGTTAGTTAATTCCGATATTAGCTATGTGTGATAAAGAATTTATAAAGGCAAAGTCGGATAATATTCCTAACGAAGATATATTTATGATAACCAACTTCAATGCAAACATGCATTAGCATTACTTATGTGGACCCATCGCAGAAGTGAATATCCGAAACCAACAGAAGTAGCTTGCTATCGGAAAACAGAAGAGGTGTAGACAGCACAACATCCAAATGGATGTCGGAACTGCTCACCACAAGAATAGCAGAGACGAGGACGAGCAAAGACATTGTCTCCATCTGCACTACCAGAGGATGCCCACAGGGAGGAGTAGCATCCCCATTAATGTGGAGTCTGACGGTTGACGAACTCCTGTGTGGTTTGACGGATCTCGGTATATCCTGCCAAGGATATGCCGACGATATTGTCATAACAGCCAGGGGAAAATTCGAAAACACCCTTTGCGATATTGTACAAAAGGGTCTGAACTATACAAATAGCTGGTGTAGGCAAGTGGGACTTAGCATAAACCCCACTAAAACCATCCTAATAGCCTTCACTAAGAAAAGAAAACTCAACCTCAAAACCATAAAACTTGATGGGAACGAGATTGAATGGAGACAAGAAGTCAAGTATCTAGGTTTAACTTTAGACAGTAAACTCCTGTGGAACAAACACGAAAAGGAGATTACATACAAGGCAAAAATGGCTATAATGGTGTGCAGAAATCTGGCAGGAGCAAACTGGGGCTGTAACCCAAAAATCCTTAGCTGGATGTACACTGCCATAGTGAGACCAATCATCACTTATGGAGCCATTGCCTGGTGTAGTAGAACTAGCCTATTGACGACGAAAGAAAACCTCTCCAAAATTCAAAGACTAGCCTGTATATGCATTACAGGAGCAATGAGAACATGCCCAACGGCAGCCATGGAAGTGATTCTCAACCTCACCCCTTTACATATGGTGGTGGAAAGTGTTGCAGAAAGAACAAGATACAGACTAAGTAGAGAGGGAATCATTAAAAAAACACCTCCTCACTTCTTAGAAATCAGACAACCTGGGACATGCCACAAGACGGTATGATGAAAAAATATAACTTTTCAAAGAAATTCGTTACGGAAATGAGCAACAAGAAGGAATGGGATCCAAATACCATTACCAGACTTGGAAAGAATGCCATTCAATGGTACACAGACGGCTCAAAAGCAATAGAAGGAACTGGGATAGGAGTGTTCGGGCCAGGAACCAAACACTCCGAAAGCTTGGGAAAAACCCCAAGTATCTTTCAAGCGGAAATCCACGCCATAAGAAAGTGCGCCCAGTTCAATATTGATAAAGGATACAGAAGACAAAGGATTATCATAATGTCGGATAGTCATGCAGCCATTAAGGCACTGAGCTCTTGTGTAATCAGTTCCAAAATGATGTGGGAATGCCTAGACAAACTCAGTGAACTAGGCGAGAACAACATAGTCACCTTACTATGGATTCCAGGACACACTGGAATAGAAGGAAACGAAATAGCAGATGAACTAGCAAAGAGGGGGACTGAAACACCTTTCTGGGGACCCGAACCCTTCTGCGGAATCAGCTCCAATGTAATATTGGAAGAAATAAGAAAAGCCGAGAAAAAGAGAAGATCTGACCATTGGAAAGATCTAGTAGGGCTTATACAATCAAAGACTCTTCTGGGTGACTACAACCTGTTGAGATCAACAGAATGCATAAGTCAAAGTAAAACTGCGCTAAGAGTTTTGACAGGGATCCTAACGGGACATTGTCGCCTGAATTGGCACCTGAAAAAGCTCAAAATAGTGGAGTGTGATGCCTTTTGGCCGAAATATTATTTATTAATTATTTAAATTATCATTATGGTATTATTATGATTAAAGACATAAATTCCCTTGAAGCTAACGTCGATATAGCATGAATCGTTTACATATATAAAAACAGAAAGGTCTCACGTAGGATGTCAAGTTCAGAGTCCGAAGTAAACGTAAACAGAATTGTTTTATATTTACAAAACGCTGAACTTGACTCGTCGTATAAATATGTTAAACGAAAGTGTTTTAGCATTCATATTCTAAAGACATTCATATTCATAATGATATCAATTCAATTCAATTCATATTGATTCATGTATTCTATTCATAGCAATCCTTTTAATTAATATCCTAATTAGTACTAGTAATAAGTGAGTTAATGTATCATAGTAAAGTAAGGTAATAAAGAGAACATGTCCCAGTGATTCCAGTAGTTGTTTTTATTCCTGTGAGATGACACACCAAGTGACCGGCAACACCACCTAGTCAGAGGCCCTTCCACACTTCTAATGCACCAAGTATCCATAGTAGGATACATACATTACATGGCGATCCTGCAAACAATTGGAATTCTGTTAAAATGGGTGGTAAGTCAACGAACAAGCGGTCCAGGAAAATGGTGTGGTCAACAGCAATTTCATAGTCCAGGAAGAAATCAAAGCAGATCCGGAGATGAAGGCCCTTATTTATATCATTGTGGTTTTGGTACTACAATTAGGATGGAACTACAGAAGACAAATCAAGAGGGAGATAAGAAGAAACCTACAGCAAAGCAGCAGCTGAACCTTTAAGATGGTGAGAATTTTTTTTTTGTAAACTTTAAGGATATATTCTGTTTTGTCGTTGTTGCGTTAGTATTTGATATTTTTTTTTAATTTTCCTTTTGTTGAGAATGAATCATTTAATTTTAAATGTCCTCGAGTGATGGAAATGCAGTAACGTGGGAAGAATTTGAGATTAGATTGAATTTAATTTTAGAAGATATACGTAAGAAAGGAGGTTCCTAAAAGTTCAGAAAGTCATATAGATATAATAAATAAGTTGTGTGATTCATTTAATAATTTCTCTAAGTTAATAAATAAGAATTGGTATAAATTAGACGAGGATCAGCAGAATACATGCATTTTATATTTTGACAAAATCAGAGATAAGGTAGAGAAAGCATTTCAAGTGTTAGATTGTCGGTATAAAGTTCCGTCTCAATTAATTACGAGTAATAATTTAATTTAATAAAGAGGTATTAGAAGCAACAAGCAAAGATAAAATGGCATTAAGTATGAATGATTTTTTCAATTTAGCTGGTAAGATATTACCAAACGAGTTTAATGGAGATACAAGCAAACTACAGTCGTTTGTAGATGCGTTTAGCCTACTACGAGTATACGCAGCAGACCATGAGAGTAATGCTGTGTTACTCGTGAAAACAAGACTGACTGTAAATAATAATAATAATAATAATAATAATGTTTATTTACGGTAGTTACAAAATATAAATATATAGGAAAAATGTAAACAAACACACAAAAAAATCACAGAAGTTGTAAGTAGTCAGAAACTACTTGCACCTTGTATGTGATGTACTTATAAATAACATATGTATATATAACAATTTAAATTAACAGTGAACATCAATATAGGTAGGTATATTATAACACAATAAAGATAACTGACCAACATTGAGTTATTCCAGACATAATCAGGTAAGTCATATCAAATAATAGTTTTACAGCCGACGTAATTAGGGTATTTAGACAATATCGGGTAAAGTACATTATCAGGTAAGTCAATTTTTATTTTTATAAAAAGAATAGGAAAGAAAAATATCAGTTTTGACAGTTTACTATATTTATTTTGTATTTCCTAGTTTTAATTTGTTACTGGTTATTTATTATATTATTTAAAACATTTCTATTTAGCGTTTTTATCCAGCTTTTAATTTTAGTTTTAAAATGTTTTGAATTTTCCAAATTCTTTAACTCCAAAGGAACTTGATTAAATATTTTGGGACCCAAGTAGTCAAAGCAACGCTGCCCTATAGTTTTTCCTCGTCTAGGTAAGGTATATACGTTGTCTTTACAGCGAGTATTATGTGCGTGTTCTGGACAAAGTAGGCTTTTTTTATGTTTTTGATAGTACAATAACATCTTCATACAATATATTTGTCTAGTGTCCATAAAACCACTTAGCTCATAAATATCATTACTAGGGAAAATAATATTCTTTCTAAAAATTATTCTCATTATCCATTTTTGAATAACATTCAACTTTTGTAGGTGACAGTCATTTACTCCCCCCCATGCAAGAATTCCATAGTTAATTTGGGATTTCACTAATGAGTAATACATAATTTTTAGGTTATGGATATCTAAGAATTCCCTCAAGTACCTAAATTTAGAGAGAAGGCCTCGTAATTTTTGAACTACATTTTTAATATGTAGCTCCCATTTTAGATGACGATCTATTATAACACCTAAGTACTTAATGCTATCTGTTTCAGGTATTTTCATATTATTATTTATTTCAAGAGAACCAAAATTGGGAAGTCCGGTGGTGTAGGATGAGAATGGCATATATTTCGTTTTATCTATATTTAGTGTAAGTTTATTGTATTTGAACCATTCTATTACAGTTTTAAAATCTGTTTCAGCTGTATCTTTGAGCGCTTTCCAAGTTTTATCATTATACAAAATGGCGGTATCATCAGCAAAGCTTATAACTTTGCCTTTGGAGTCCAGATTTAGTAAGCTATTGATGTACACTGTAAACAGTACTGGTCCTAGTACGGTACCTTGGGGTACACCAAAAGTAACAGTTTTAGCATCGCTTAACACATTATCTAATTGTACATATTGTAGCCTGTCACTTAAATAACTCTTGATAAAGTTATATGCGACTCCTCTTATCCCGTAAGTATGTAATTTATTTAATAGCTGTTTATGATTTACTGTGTCAAAGGCTTTAGAGAGGTCAACAAAAACACATAATGAAGGCTTTCGTTTATCTAATGCATTGTACACATCTTTTACTAGTGAAGCAATAGCGTCCTCTGTGGATTTTCCCTTTCTAAAACCGTACTGATTGGTAGAAATTATATTGTATTTTTCTAAAAATTTCACTAAGCGTTTTTTAAATATTTTTTCCATAATTTTACTGATTGTTGAAGTTAATGATATAGGTCTATAATTAGTAGTTAAAGTCTTATTTCCACTTTTATATATTGGTTTAATTATACATGTTTTTAGTGGTTTAGGAAAAACGCCAGCATTTAAACATTTGTTTATTAAAAACGTTAAGGGCGCAACAATTTCATCAGCTATTTCTTTTAATGTTTCAGATCTGATTTCATCTACTCCAGGTGATTTTTTGTTTTTCAATGTTTTTATAATTTTTTTGACTTCCTCCTCATTTGTTGAATAAATATACATAGTTTTGTTGAGAGTTGGAAGGTTGTCAATATAATTTGTTGGTTCGATTTTTTCGGCATATGATTTTCCCAGTTCAGCAAAAAAATCATTAAATTCATTAGCTATATCCTGTTTATTCCCTATTACTATATCATTTTTCGTGATTTTTTTAATTTCATTTTTCGGGCGTATTGAACTACATAACCTGTTTACACACTCCCAAAGTACTGATGACGAATTTCCATTTTTAGCAATTATATCATTAAAGTAAGATTTTTTTGACTTTTGTATTAATTTTAATAAATTATTTTTATATGTGCGATACGTTTTTTGCAGATTTACATCTTTTGAATTTTTTTTCATTTTGACATACAACAATTTTTCTCATTAATTGATTTCAACAATGCTTTTGTTATCCACGGTTTTTTAATTTTGAGTTCTCTTTTAGAAATTTCAACAGAATTTGTATTATTGCTTATAGCTGTTTTTAATATATTGATAAATTTCTCAGTTATTAAATCAACATCTGGTGTATTATAGACACCTTGCCAAGTTTGATTTTTCAGCTGCATTTTTAATTTCGTGTAGTCAATAAATTTTTTAAAGTCTTCTGTATTATTTTTACATATCTGAGACGGGACATTTACATTAGAAATTGTTAAAGCTATCGGATAATGGTCGGTTATTTCAAAATTAAAAGCATATGACTGGCATGTATCTTCTCTATGATTTGATTTTCTTACAAAGAAATGATCCAAGCATGTTTTGCTACTTGGCCTAGTGACTTGATTGATGTATGATATAAAATTATTCGTATTTAATATATTTTTATACTCTGCTACAAATTCATTATCATTTAAAAGATCTATATTTATGTCTCCTAAAAAAATATGTACGTCTGACTTTACAGTATTATTTAGGTAAGTAATAAGATGGAGTTGGACAACTGTGTGGAGATCTATACAATGCTGTTATAATAATTTTTTTAATTGTGTCGTTAATATATAATTCAACTGCTTGACTTTCATAAATTTTGACAAGTTTATAGGTATATTCTATTCCCCTTTTTACATAAACAATCACCCCATCATTTCTATTACATCTTCCCTCACTATATATAATATCGTAGCCATTAATTTCAAATATACTTGTATCAGTCACCTGAAAAGTTTCAGTAAAAACAATTACTTCAAAATCACAGAGTTGTGTTAAGAGTAGTAAACATTCATCAAAGTTTTTATGAATACTTCTGACGTTCATATGAAAGACTGATATTTTATTTTTATTTTTGTGCCCCGTATTTAGTTTATGAAAATCGTCGGTTGTGTTGACCACTTGAGCCTTGAAATCTCCATTTTCATAATTTTTCAAATACTGATCCATCATATAACAAAAATGGTATCGTTAATTTGAAACATTTAAAACAGCAATATTATGATTATAGTAATAGTAAGAATAATCAAAATATATAAAAATTTATGCCACAAATGACCACACAGTATAATTTAAGTCAACTTATCATGATAATTTAAAAAAAAGAACAATTAACATAAAAATTTTTGATAAAAATAAAGATACTGACGAACAATTTAAGAAAAATGTTTTTAAAGCTGGGGTATTTTTATTTTTGGGAATTTGATCTTAATCTGGTAACTTTCTCTAGGGCTGAGTTGGCTGGCTTTAGTGGCTTTTTTGAGGCTCCAGTAGATTTGGTAAGGTTTACAGCTTGGCCTGTTGATTGATTCTGGAGTTGGTTTTTTGAGTGGGAAGTATGTAATACGTCTCGATGTTGGGTTTTTGAAATTTGTGTCTGAGTTGGGGTCGATGGTGTACTATTTGTTTTTTTCTCTATTTGGTTGTCCAATTCGTTTAGATCTTCTATGGAATATTCCTTATTCTCTATAACGAGTTTATTTCCCTTTATATAGCAGTTCTTGTTTTGTTGTCGTTCTTGAAGTAAAAATTTCCGTAAAATTTGATATTCGGAGCGTTGTTGGACTGTCAGGTCGTGGGATATTGATATACTGCTTCCTTTTAACTTCTTACAATTCTTCAAGATTTCCTTTTTTTTTAAATAAGATAAAAACTCTACTTTGACCGGTCGATTTGTTGTGTTCCCAAGGCAGTAAAAATTATTTATATCTGTTTCGTTGACAACTACATTCAACATGCTATTAAATTCAGTACAGATAAATTCTGAAGTTATATTTTCATTGGGGACATCCCATCCGAAAACAATTAAGTTATTTTGTTTTTCGTTTCTTTCCAGTTTTTCTATTTTTTCCTTCAATTGAAAATTCTCTTCTTCAAGTCTGTTTATCTTATACTTCAATTCCTCAACTTTCAATGAGATATTAGCTTCACTAGCCTGAATACTATTTTTGAGCTCTATTTTACTATTTCTAATTTCCTCTAATATTTGTTTGACTATAGTGTCATCCATTATTTTCAGTAATCACAACGAGTTCTTGATATTGATTAGTATATAAAAATATTCTAATAATTCCAATACAGTTAGTACTCTGTGTAAACGTTTTCTAAAAAACTTCAAACGGGTAGTACGTGACAATTAATTGATATTTAATTAAAAGGTTTTATCATATATACAAAAACTAGGGGCAGATAATAAATTCATGCCTTGTTTGGATGTGTAGATAAAAATGGTAACTTTTGAATAAATTAACGTAATTACTCACAGTTTTGACTAAGAGAATCACTGTCACTGATACTGAATACATACAAAATTCAGAACATTTTCTTCACTTTGTTCCTGCCGAAAATACGGAAATTCACCAGAGACTATTTAAGAGACTGTTTTCACACGACCACGTTTACAATCCGTAAGTGAATTAAAAGACTTGTACATTGACAATGCTCACGTTTTAGCAATAACAAGGTCAAAAACTCGTCAGAATAAAGCTCAGCCTACAAGAGAAGATAAAATAGTTTCCACAGAAATAAAGAAAGATATTCGCAAGCCAGCAGTATATAAAGTACTGAATAATTTAGAGGCGCATAAATTACCAATTCTGCAATTTGAAAATAACCGTGTTTCGTTAAGGATGAACATACGGATCAAAAACAGGATGAAATTTAGCCAAGCCTTACTCAATACCGATATAATTAACTTTGATTTAGGTCAAACGTTAGTTCAGCTTGATAAGCTAGCGGTAAAAAATGGAATAAAAAGGATGAAAATTTATATGAATGATATTATTTTCACACAGTGCACTATAAAAGAATTTATGGAAAAAGGAAACAATACGTTAAAAAACGTACAAATATGTATTTGCGATATACCTAAGATGGTGGAAGAAGAAAAAGAAAAGCAACAGATTTTAGAAACTTATCATAATGATCCTTTATTTGGAGGTCATGTAGGAAATAATAGGCTATTGAAAAAATTAAGAGCGAATTTTAGATGGAAAGACATGGAAAAAGATGTGAGAAAATATATTAAGCAATGTCACAAGTGCCAAGTCAATAAAGCGAAAAATAATCACAAAGAAGAATTTGTATTAACGGATACAGCAGCAAAACCATGGGATATAACATATATAGATACGGTCGGTCCTTTTCCACAAAGTGAAAATGGTAACCGTTATTGCATCACAATGTTATGTGAATTAACGAAATATGCAGTAATAATTCCAGTTAAAAACAAAGAAGCGAACACGATAGCTCGTGGAATTTTTGAAAATTTCATACCAAATTACGGTCTGATGAAACAGATTAGGACAGATTTAGGCACAGAATATAAAAATGAAATATTCAATGCTTTAACCAAAATGTTAAATATTGGTCATAATTATTCAACAGCATATCATCATCAATCTATAGGAGGTTGTGAGAAATTACATAGAACGCTTAATGAGTATGTGAGACATTTTATAAATGAAAGTAAGGATGACTGGGATGAATGGTGCAAATTATTTGCTTATTGTTATAATACGACTCCAAGCTCTTATCATGGTTATACGCCATTTGAATTATTGTTCGGGAGACGTGCTAACTCACCCGAGAATCTCACGAACGACATAGAGCCATGCTATAATATTGATGAATATCAGAACGAGTTAAAATATAAACTGCAGGTAGCTCATCAGAGAGCAGAGAAATATTTAACCAAGTATAAACTTAGTAGACAAAGTCAAAATAGTAGGGTAGCTAATCCAGTTGATTTTAAAATAGGGGATTCAGTTTTAGTAAAAAGGGGAAATAGAACCAAATTCGAATCTCAATATATAGGTCCATTTACAGTCACAGAGGTGAGTGAGGTTAACTGTAAAGTCAAATTAGAATCAGGTGTGATAAAAGAAATACACAAAAACAGAATCCATCCTTATTGTAAAATGAATAAAAAAGTGTAGGTGGTATCGGAGTGCGGTTGTGTTTACAGACAATTACGAATAGGTCACAACAAACATTAAGTGATTATAAATAAACAAGACAAACAATCAAGTTATCATAAACAAAAACATTAAGTGATTATAAATAAACAAGACAAACAGTTAAGTTATCGTAAACAATTTTTGGACGTACATTAGATTATAAATATATGTTACCATAGGTTAATGACATTATTTAATAATCATCTATTTTTAGGATAATTGTAAATTCATTTCATTGGGGGGAAGGAAGCTCAACGGAATTTAGTCTTTTTGTAAAAGGGGAAGGTGTGATGCCTTTTGGCCGGAATATTATTTATTAATTATTTAAATTATCATTATGGTATTATTATGATTAAAGACATAAATTCCCTTGAAGTTAACGTCGATATAGCATGAATCGTTTACATATATAAAAACAGAAAGGTCTCACGTAGGATGTCAAGTTCAGAGTCCGAAGTAAACGTAAACAGAATTGTTTTATATTTACAAAACGCTGAACTTGACTCGTCGTATAAATATGTTAAACGAAAGTGTTTTAGCATTCATATTCTAAAGACATTCATATTCATATTGATATCAATTCAATTCAATTCATAGTAATCCTTTTAATTAATATCCTAATTAGTACTAGTAATAAGTGAGTTAATGTATCATAGTCAAGTAAGGTAATAAAGAGAACATGTCCCAGTGATTCCAGTAGTTGTTTTTATTCCTGTGAGATGACACACCAAGTGACCGGCAACACCACCTAGTCAGAGGCCCTTCCACACTTCTAATGCACCAAGTATCCATAGTAGGATACATACATTACAGGAGGAAGAAGAATGCAGATTTTGTGGAATGGAAGAAGAAACCTCCATCCACATACTTTCCAACTGCACAGCACTCCAGAATCCTAGAGCACAGCACCTGGGAGATTACTGGATAGAAGAGGAACATTTGCCTAAGTTGAAGCCTGCAGACATCCTAAAATTCCTCCGGGAAATAGGACTAAAGGAACTACTAGTTTCTGAGACTCTCCTCAGAAACTGAGTAGAAGTAAGGGGGCACAATAGACCTTTTAGGTCTCAGTGAATGTCACCCCAAAAATCACACATACATACATACTTATGTGGACCCATCGCAGAAGTGAATATCCGACACCAACAGAAGTAGCTTGCTATCGGAAAAAATCTTGATTATCAGGCATTGGTACTTGCCATCAACATCAAGTTCCGTTGAAGCTTATGGGGACCCTGAAATATCTTCACATATTGAAGACGTCCAAGCCATCTCCAACATTTGATGGTTTTCATTAATTAGTTTAGTAATTTATTATGATAGCATAAATTTTATTTTTATTTTATAGAATCTCCATACGAAATTTTCAAAAATATTGCATAGAAACAAACCGTAACACCCAGGAAACATAATGTTGGGTTTCACCCTCCATGCTACGCCCATGTCGGTACTATGTTTCGTTTTTATACCGGCAGCGGCGCGAATAGGCGCGAGCAAGGGACAATGCCAAGAAGTGTCGAATAAGCGACACGTGTTTTTTCTCATGTTATGTCTTTATGCATTTTTTCAACTCAATGCTGTATTGTGAGTTGTTATTCATGTATAAAACAAAATATATTACTAATAAAAAATGTTATGGTTTAGAACCAGTGCAGTTAAATTTCAACTAATTCTTCATGGTCCTTCGAAGTCGGATAATTTATTAGTCAGTCGAAGTGTATGCCTGAAACTTGCGTTCACACAATTCAGTTGGACCATTATTGGATCATCAGCGACCTCCCAGGTACTTGTAAAATTCCTAATTATTTTCATACGTTTTCCTTATTAATTGCTTTCATTTGCACATTTCTCAAAAGTTTATCGGTTTAGTAATTTGAGTGCTTGAAAATTACAGCTTATACCTGGATAATCAAAGTAATTTGGTTACTACGTAGGAACTACCTACTTACTAGTATTTTTCATTGTTTCGTTTCTTAGGTATTTCACTTACAATCACCAGGTACCTTCAGAAAAATAATTTTATTTCTTGATTTAAGTGCATAATTATTATGATATTTTAATTTGCATGTGTTGAATTTATTTCGTTTATTATTATAAATCTTACTTGGTAAATTTATTATTGATGCTGTGCCTAATTAAACACCTCAATAAATAAGTGGATATTATATATAATAGATATTTGGGAAATCAATTCGTTTAAAAATGTCTGATAACGAAGATATACAAAATGCCTCTCTTGAAAGAAACAAAAGGGAAAGAGCATCTTTGAAATCTAGGTTAACAATTTTCAAAACTTTGTAAACACCATTGAAATTAGCTCCGGTAGCCCAGAATTTGTTTTTCCTTTGTCTGAATTTAAGTTGAGGTTATCCAAAGCAAAACTTCTTTTAGACAATTTCGATGATATTCAACTCGACATCGAGTGCCAGACAGGTGATATAGAGTGTGAAATTATTCAGAGAGAACAATTTGAAAATGAATTTTACAGCGTAATTTCTAATGCAGAAAATATTATACATCCATTTAATGTCGAAGAAAGGGAATCTTCCCGAGAAAATAGCGTACAGGGTTCGCGACATCGTAGCAATTCGAGTTCTAGCAGCGAAAGTCGAAATAAGCAAACTTCATCAAATATAAAACAGCCAACCATTCAATTGCTCAAATTTACCGGCAATTACGAAAACTGGCTAGAGTTTCATGACTCTTTTCATTCCATGATTATTCAAAATACAAACATAAATTCAAAAATTTTATTATTTGAAATCCTCCGTTAGCGGCATAGCAGAGAGGGTAATTAATAGCATACCAGTGTCGTCCGATAATTTTATAGTCGCGTGGAAAATGTTATGTGAGCGTTTTGCAAATAATGAGTTATTAGTTTACAACCACACTGAATGCATTTTCAATTTACCAAAAATAACAAAGCAGTCGTCGTCCAGTATCCGAAAATTAACTGATGGTTTACAAAGTAATTTACGATCTCGCAATCATTGAAAGAGCCCGTTGATTACAGATATTTTTACTGCTCGAAAGGCTTGATTCTGATACCGCAAGCAAGTGGGAATCTGAAAAACCTCCAGAAGCGAGCCTAAATAATCTATTAGCCTTTTTGAAAAATAAAGCTGACATTTTGGAAAAAGTTGAAGCTAACAAAAAGTGTTCTGTTCCGAATAAAGAGCGCGATCGGTATGAAAAAAATCCGTCAGTAAAATCTTTGGTGAGCACTCGGTTTCACTGTCTGTTGTGTAAATCTTCCGATCATAAAATCAACAATTGCACTGAATTTTTAAATCTAAGCATTTCGGATAGAATTGAACAAACAAAAAAATTGCGGGTATGTCATAATTGCTTACATCCAGGTCATCACAGTAGCACTTGTAAATACGGTTAATGTACCAAGTGCAGCAAAAAACATCACACGCTCATCCACATTGACAATACGAGATCTGAGGTGCCGGAAACACCAACTAATTCAAATCCTTCAAACTCGAACGCCTTGTCCACGCAGGCATTGTCTGGTAGTGTATTCAATAAAAATGTTGTACTATTGTCAACCGTGGTAGTTCAGGTGTTTGATTGCTACGGAATCGCGCATGAATGTAGGGCCCTCCTAGACAGCGGATCAGAATTTAATTTCATTTCCACCAATCCTGTTGACAAATTGCATCTTTCAAAAGAGCGGACCAATATTTCTGTGATCGGAATAACACAAACAAGTTCAAATGTAAGCCACAAATGTGATGTATCAATTAAATCTCTTCAGTCTTCATTTTCTTTATCACTCACTTGTTTAGTAGCAGACGTCATTTGTGGGAAACTTCCAGGCTGTCATATTGATTTATATTCTTCACCAATTCCTCGTAATATCCAGTTGTCAGATAAAAACTTCAATGTTCCCTCAAGAGTCGATCTCCTTATCGGAGCAAGTCTTTTCTATGATCTTCTTTGCGTGGGCCAGATAAGGTTAGGACCGCACATGCCCGTTCTTCAAAAAACTAAATTTGGTTGGGTTATTTCGGGACCTTTGTCAAATAAGTCCACTCACGTGGATTCTTGCAATGTTGCCACGTCCTCTCAAGATGACGAGCTCTCAAGGTTCTGGAAGATAGAGGAACTGCCGAATTCTCGGAGCAGAAACAGTACTTACGAAAAGTTTATTGGAACAAATTCCAGGAGAATTAATAAAAATAACATCTAAGCCTATTACATGCATATGTGACCAATACAATATGCCAGTTTTTTCTGCATTGATGAGTGAAACCAACATTATTTACGAAATAAGCAAGAATATTAATATGGATTTTTTGGAATTGATAATTTCAAAGTATATATAAAGGCACGAGAAACAATCTCGCGAAAAAATATTCGCATTACTTGAAAAATAATGTAAAACGAATAGCCAAGTGGGCTATATAGGCATATAGAACGTTTATATGAATGTGATGCTGAATCAGAAACTGTTGATGGTCTACGAGCTTTGCCACATTCAAAAGTAGAACAAATATGTTTAGTCAACCCTTCCTTAGTGCGGCCCTGTGTAGCAGGTGTCCACCGGCGAAATTCGTCACTCGGACCTAGTACCTCACAGAGTGAAAATGTACTTCATTTTCGTTATGTAGAATATTCATAATTTGTTTTCCTGTTATTATGTAGTGAATAAATATATTTGTAAAAATCATTACAGTCCACTACACGCAAACGTGGTTCTTCTGGCCAAATCATAAACAATAACCGTTATAGTTTCTTAAAACAGGGCTTATTTGCGAGGAAAATTCGGTAGCCATAAGACAATGCAAATGAAGTGAAGCAGTGTTCCAGTCGATTATTGCCGTTGCGAATCGACGTTTCTGCGGCAATTCAAGTAGGACAGTTCGTTGATAGGAAAGAACACAACTTTTTGGTGGAGTAATCATTATGCATCGTTTTTTATACATTGAAACATAAATTAGTCCTTTTATACAATATTCATTGATTTTCATACATTTATTGATAATTGCACATTGTCCGGTACGGAGTGTTGCTGGCGTTTGAACTTCATAAAGAAACAACAGGAATATGAATTATTTGTTTTATTGATTTAATCGATATTTACTTCGATAAGATACAGAGGTATCTATTCAGATATATTTGGCCTGGTCCACATTGAAATTTGTGAAGCGAATACACAGGTGACAACTCAGTTATTTTTTGCCTAGTCCACACTGACATTATAAAAGCGAATATCATACACTATACACAGGTAGCAATTCATTTATTTTTGGCCTAGTCCACAGAAACGAGAATATTAAAAAGTACATTGATTATTTACAGGGTGTGTTCAATTTTTTGTTTTAATAATTACTCATAGCTATTCAGATACGTATTCGGAAAAATCACGAATAATATTCATTTTAAAAAATGTCTGTAACGGAGGATAATACCGAAGTGAAAGGTCTTATCAAAAAGCGAGGTACTCTCAAAACCAAATTAACAGTTTTTGAGAAATTTCTTACATTATTTGAGAATTTGCATTTAAATAGAACGGCCAAGCCGTTGGAACGTTTCGAAATTTCAGAGCTTGATAATCGAATTAATGACATTGAACGGTAAATTAATTGGTTTTACGACCTTTAAAATGATATAGATTTTCTCTTTGATGAACCGGAAGCTCAGTTGATAGGGAGGGGAGATTTCACGAATAGATATTATACAGTTTTTTCACAAGCAAAAGCGTTTCAAGCTGAATACGAGTCAGACAATGTAAGTGCCATGAATGGCAGCGAGCATGATTCTGTCATAGCAGGTTCCGTTGTTGGTCTGATCTGCGCCTCTCGTTATACAAGCATTAGATTCTACTGCCGATCGCTACGACATTGCTTGGAACACATTATGCGAAAGATACAATAATAAAATTCTGTTGATACAGAATCATTTTAAGGCCATATTCAACATGGATATCATTGTAGCGGTTACCGCGACTAAAACTCGACACATTTATGGAAACTTGTATAAACATTTAAATAGTCTTAAGCAGTTGGGCGAGCCAATTGAATATTGGTACACGATACTCATCTACATCGTTTCGAGCAAATTAGATAAAAATACGACCCAAGAGTGGAAAAAATACAAATCAAATCATGACGCGATTAATTTAAATTACTTTGAAGAATTTCTAAAAAAGCGAGCCAATCTGTTAGAAACAATTGAGATTAATTCAAAGCAAAACAAATGAGTATGTGAAAGGTACAACAATATTCGAGAAAACTCTAATAGTTTAGGTAATAGTTCAAGAAACAAAGCTTACAATTCTTCCCGCGGCTTATCCACCGCGAACGCGACCAAGAGCAGACAATATGATTCAAACAAAGTAAAATTGGTATATTTAATTGCAAAACGGATCACAGTCTTTTTTATTATCCAGACTTCTTGAAATTAGGAACAAAGGATCGCATCAATGAAATTAGGGAATTAAACCTCCGTTTGAACTGTCTAAAGCGAAGCCACCTTACTAAGGACTGCAAATAGTCCGGGTGTGAGATTTGTGGAGCAAAACATAATACAATTCCACATGATCATGGTAGGGAACACGCGGGAACAGCATCGCATGTCTGCCAAGAAAGCGATACAAGCGAAAATGCACAATTATAAACTAATATTACGAGCGTTACAAATTGTGGAATAGCAACCACTCAGCAAACCATATTATCTACAGCTAAGGTAAAGGCATTTGGCAAAAGCATCAGTTTCTTAATAGTTCGAGCACTATTAGATTGCGGCTCGCAATGTAGTTTTATCACTACAAATTTATGTGAAAAATTTAATTTGGAAAAAACAAAAACATTTAGCTGTCTCCGATATAAGCGAAAAAATTTTATGCGTCAAACATAAATGTAATTTGAACATTCAGTCAGTAAATAATGATCTTGCGTTTAATATATCATGTTTTGTCCCAGATGAA
The DNA here is from genome assembly GCA_910591685.1 of Galerucella tenella. Lineage (NCBI taxonomy): Eukaryota > Metazoa > Arthropoda > Insecta > Coleoptera > Chrysomelidae > Galerucella > Galerucella tenella. The sequence goes on from CAJUYH010004352.1 coordinate 24,324, forward strand.
ATAACTTCACACTTACCCGAGACATCCATTGATGTGGAAAAATCACAGATTCCTTTAAACATTGAGCTAGCCGATTCAGATTTCTATTCTTCGTTACCCATCGATATATCACTAGAGGCAGACATTTTTTGGCAGCTCTTAAGCGCGGGCCAAATTAATATCGGTTTTCCTAGCCCTGTCCTACACAACACTCACCTTGGCTGGGTATATGCGGGCGGGCTGCAGCTACCAAACACGAAATCTCATTGCGACTTTTCCAGAAACGTCGACGTCCAGCTGGAGGGGATTAACAAATTTTGAAAATTTTAGTTGAAGGAAAAGTTTTCAAAAGCTTTTAACTTAGATAATGCTAAGGCAATTGAAGGGTTTACAGTTACATTGGCTGTTAAGGAGAACGCACAGTTTATTTTTCTCAAAACATATGATGTACCCTATGCTTTGAAGAACCAGGTGAATGCGGAACTTAGTCAAATGGAAAAGTCTGCTATATTAGTTCGTACAGCTCTGGCAGAGACTTGTGTAACGCCCACTTGCAATTGAAGGTGAATGAAAAGTCACAGAGTTTATTAACAATTAATACTCATAATAGCTTGTACAGATTTACGAGATTGCCATATGGGGTCTTTAGCGCCCCAGCATTATTTCAAATGGTGATGGAACAAGCCTTGGAAGGAATAAATCAGGTAGGCATCTACCTTGACGATGTAATAATCGAAAAACAACATGCTGAAAGTATTTGGAAGGTTAAACAAATTCAATATTGAAATAAATCAATTTAGGTATTGTTTTTTACTCACTCCAATGGAGTATTTGGGGCACTTTTTGGATCAGGAAGGAATTGAACCAATGAATAGAAAGGTGGAAGCTATCCAGGATGCCCCTAAACCCCAAAAACATCACAAAATTAAGGGCATATTTAGGACTGGTAGATTATTATTCAAAGTTTATACCCATGCTTTCCATAGAATCACACAGTCTTTACAAGCTTCTAGGTGAAAATCAAAAGTTTCAGTGGACAGATGAGCAACAAAAGGGATTTGGAAAAAGTGAACAGCTTTTGACATCAAGTAAAGCCTTAGCTATATATGGCACAACTATGGAGCTAGTTGTTACATTTGACTCATCACAATATGGATTGGGAGCAGTTTTAAGCATGGTTATTAACGGAGAAGAAAGGAAAAGCAGTGTTATTTGCCTTATGCACTCTCAACAAACATCAACAGAAATATGCCCAAGTCAAAAAAGAAGCGTTAGCCATTATTTTTGCAGTCAAGCGGTTTCACAAATGCATTTACGGTAGACAGTTTACACTCCACACGGATCATGAAGCATTGAGAACAATGTTAGGCCCCAAATCAGGTATACCAACTTCAGCACATGCCAGGTTACAAAGATATACGTTGGTTTTATCAGCGTACCAATATACTATAAAGTATTAAAAAGGTAGAGATACAGCAAACGCGGATGGACTACCCGTTAGGTACTAATAAGACATTTGAAAAGGAGGTTCGTGCCCTCACCTTGTGCTCAGAGTTACCGATAACTGCAGGAGATATGCAGATGCAGATGGAAATTTAGTGAAGAATTCAGACTAACAAAACTCGGGTGGCCATCACAGATGAAAGATGAAACCTCAATTCCCTACTTTAGGAAAATATTCGAATTAAATATCGAAGAAGGCTGTTTAACTCAGGGAAATCGTCTCGTTGTTCCTAGTGAAGTAAGAAGTGAAGTACTGCAGATTCTACATGATCAGCACCCGGAGATTGTGAGAACTAAGCTGTTGGCCCGAAGTACAGTCTGGTGGACAGGCATATATGCAGATATAGACGAGATGATTGGCAAATGTGAGACCTGTCAACTAAATGCCCGAAAACCCCAGAAAGTCGAGTTAACACCCTGGACACCAATTACCAGACATTGGGAAAGGTAACATTTAGATTTATATCGGAAAAACTAGATTTATTCCTTAATTTCAATAGACACCGCGTCCAGATGGATAAAGATATTTTCAATGCCTAGTGGGACGAATTCAAACAAAATAATAGAAAAACTCATATAGGTATTTCCAACATTTGGGTTACCAGAAGTCTCAGTGGCAGATAATGGACCGCCGTTTGATAGTAATATGTTTCAGCTATTTTGATGTTATAATGGTAAAAAAATTGATGCACTTTTCACCATATCACCCTACTTCTAATGGTAAAGCAGAAAGAGCAGTAAATACTGTGAAATCAGTCTAAAGGAAAATAGTGAATGATGAACAGCAAACAGGGAATAAAATCAGCATGGAACATAGGTTATCCAAATTCTTGTTCAGTTACAGGACTACACCTTCAACAGTAAGTCATAGGACTCCAAGTGAAGAGTTATTTCGCCAACCACCACGAACCAAGCTGACTTTATTAAAACCCCAGGCAAATATAAGAAACTGAGAAATAGAAAGGAGTAAATTAAAAGTGGAATCAGAAAAAGGGAAGAGGAGACCTTGAGGATACTATGTAAAAGGCAAAAATGTATTAGTTTACTTGAACAAGGAAAAGAAATGGGTGACAGGGAAAGTGGTTAAAGTCATTAGAAGAGTAACATATCTGGTCTGGACAGATGGAAATATTGAATTCATACATGTAGTCTGTCTAAAAGTATCAAAATTACAAAATAATTGTTGATATGTAACGCTAAAAATCGACTACAGTTGTTATATGTTCATATTACTTATGTCATATGTCAATATATTACTTCCGTCTAATATTTCAATAGGTCTAAATGAAATGTGTAACAGTTATCTTGATTAAATAAAGTTTCACGAGTATTCAACTAATCTTTTACATAAACCATCAGGTTATGGGCCCAGATCAACAGAGAATTTAAAAAAGGTATCCCAGTAATAATATTTAAATAAAATCGATTACCGGCAAGTCAAAAAAGTTTGAGGTTATGATGTCGTAGATAAAAGCATTTCAAATTGAACCCCTGAACAACGATAATTACTATAATTGGAAATTCAGAATAGAAAGGATATTAGATGATAACAGAGTGCTGGAAGTAGTACTCGAGGAGGTAGTTACAACAGGTTTGGAAGATGGAGTAAGAGAAAAACTACTTGAAAAGGACGCCAAGACGAAGTCAATTATAGTACAATGTGTAAGCGATTCTCAGTTAGAAAATCTAAGAGAGAACAGCCCATAAGATGTGGAAATGCCTGGAAGATATATACCAAAAGGAAGGGATACAAGGTCAATTATTTTTAAAGAAATGGTTAATGTCTATAAGAATGAAAGATAGTGAAACATTTGAAACGTTTATAAAAGAATTCGA
>CAJUYH010004353.1:13435-26434 GCA_910591685.1 Galerucella tenella
TCTGAGTCTCATACACCCTCATAACTCCATATATATTGCCTTTTGTACCATAGAATTGCTCGTTATATTCTCGAATTGGAAATCGACCAGCGGCAGCACCAAAACCAGCAGCAGCAGCAGCAGCAGGACAAAATGCGTGTAGTGTTGAGATCGTGCTTGAAACTCAGCTCACCCTTTTGGCAGTGGCGCCTGGGTCACTGGACATGACACTAATGGACTACGGTATTCAGGGAATAATTCGTGACGCGACGTGCGCCGCCAAGTCCGTCCAGTTGGCACTGGAGCGATTACATGCGCTTATATCGTCAACGCAACATCACACGGGGCGTCGCAGCGGTCAGTCGAGTGGAGGAGACGAAGCTCTGCACAACACATGTGCTTCAATACATTAATAAGGATATAACTATATATACAAGTGAAAATATAATATGTACTATATATATATATATATATATATATATAGATATGTACATATCCACACGTGTATTGGTACATTGACGCCCATATCGAGGGTTGTATTCTCCCTCTCATGGGATACATATATTTCAATATATATATATATATATATATATATTTTCCACGCTTGCACAAACAGAAGAGAGGTGAGGAAAGCATTAGGGAATTATATTTGCTCTACGTTATTCTATCCCCAATTGCAGATATCTCCATTGTCATTAAATTAAATCAAATATTTAATTAAATAATTATTAAAATAGAAAAAGAATAATTTCACTGCAACTTTTTATATTTACCATTATTTCATGTTCCATCTGTATCTTTAATCTTTTATTGCACACGATAAAAATTAATTTCCATACAGTGAGGTGTTAAAATGCTGATAAATCAATCTCCATTTGATTGATCTTTATTAACGTTTATTCGACATAGAGTGCACAAATCTGTACGTATATAAAATAAGGGTGAGTGAAATTGAGTGTGTGTGTGTGTGTGAGATAGAGAGAGTGAAAGAGGGAGAGAGAGAGAGAGATAGAAGTAAATTTGTGACAGTGTGGAGCGTTACGAAGAGTTGTTCACGTTATAAACCAGCGTGCTGGAAAGTCCCGGGAATGTGAACGCAACCGCGTACAGAGAACGCGTTGATGGGAAGCAAGAGGAGAACACGACATATAATGGAATGGAAGCCAGCGAGGGAACAAGAGAGACGTGTAGTGTAGAAGTGGAGAAGGAAGAAGAGGGCGAATGAGTGGAATAGACAGGGTGTGTATACGAGTAGGGTGTGAGCAGGTCGAAAAGTCACTCTGTGCGAGACACGAGTACGAAAGGAAACGAGGCCATGCTGTGTATTGGTGCGGTGTCGAAGAGCCATGTCAGTGCGCGACCACTAAAACCTCATTGAACTGAGGGAAGGCAGGAGAACGAGAAAAAGAATGAGATAGAGAAGAAAAAAAAAAATAACAGTATTACTAGTAAAAAGTCTGTTGAAAAAAAACGAAAAGAAAAAAAGAACTGCAACCTATTTTCCCTTCGTTTTTTTTTTTTTTGCCACACGACACATTGGGATTTACCGTATATTCCTATAACGAGTAAAAACTTTTCAATATTCATCGTTTTCTATTTATTTTTCATTCTCCTCTTTCACGGATAGATATAATTTGCAATAATGTAGATGAAAAAAAAATGAAAAGAAAAAAAAAATTGTCAGTGATGAAATATATAATGATGTAATTGGTTGCAATTCACAAAGACGTATTAAAAACAATAGAGTATAAAATTCACGGGGAAATTTATACGATTATACTTTGATAATAAATATACGTGTACTTTGAACATACTTATATATATAGAAGCCGAGTAAATGAGCGATTGGCACGCGCAGCAGTTTGTTCAATGTCTTTGGTCGGTTGATATCGCGCGTTACCACACACGATGCAATGTTGAGAGCATCAACAACAGCATATATATATATATATATATATATATATAACCATGGAGCGAGCTAGTGGGTAGATAAAGTGGATGTATACAGCATTATGAAGTGAGGCCAAAGTTGAGTGAGTATACTATAGAGATGAGGTGGTGAAAGGTAGAAGAGAAGCTGGCAATATGTAGGTATATAGTTTATGGATTGTGGTATGGAGGTAAAGCAGACAGAGCGGACTCTATGCAATTTTAGATGATCGTGAATATATATATATATATATATAAATATACATCCCTCGATCCTATCTACTCTGTGCAAGCGCTGTCAGTCGCATCGCTTTCGCCATTTTCGGTGAAGGGAAGAAGAGGCGCGGATGGTGTACGCGATGATTGGCTACTCGCCATGGCGGAAATCGTCTCAAACCGCCTCATGCAATTTTCCACAAACGATTCCAACCACCGTTTGTCCCTCATCTCATGTCGTTCGTGTCATTTGTATATACTTACATATATATATATATATATATATATATATATTTGTAAATGTTTACTTGTATATATATTCCTACCATCCATTTGCATATTGAACGTGTGCTCATTTTCGTATTCGTATAGTGGAGGGTTTTTTTTTTATTATTTATTTATTTATTTATATTAGTGCGATAACGATGTCTCGTACTTTTGAATATATAACTGTATGCATGGGAAATTGACGATGTCGTGGAATTTTCACGGAATTGCTATCGATCATTTGACACAGTATATATACACGTGTGTGCGTGCGTGTGCGCGGGTGTAGAATATATGATGGTTATATCGTGGTTGGGTTGTCGGGAATTTTTGCAAAACTCACGTACTCGTCAATGCTATATGGAATTTCATATCTCTTTTATTATACATATATATATATATATATATATTTTATATGTGCGCGTAGATTTCGATTTTATTTTATTTTTCAGTATACATTCAACATTTCAATTTTTTATCAGTCAACCTTTTCGAATTAAAAAAAAAAACGTTGCGATAGCTGGTGCGTGTGCAAATGAATATACAATATTTATTAGCATATGTGAGAACTTTAGCGATTCATTTTTCTTTCATTTATCCTGAATTATTTATAAATATGTAGGTAAATTAAATGGAAAAAAAAAATGAATACTATTAAAAAAGATATAGTAATTAAATACTCACTCTTAAAAACATATATATATATATATAGTATAGGGTGAAATTTAATATTCAGTAAACTATATTGGATGTTATATCTCCATGTACCGTCAACAAAATGCGAATTTTAATAACACTTTTATTACTGTTGTTGATGATAAAACTTGTTAATGTCCACCGCTTATATATAAAACAGATTCTTTTGAAAAATTCATAAGTATTGTAACTATATGTGTCGTAAAAAAAAAACACATTTAATTAATTGATAATATATATGAGTAATGAATAAAAAAAATGAAATTACAAAAAAAAAAGGAATAAAAAAAATTTGGGGAAAAAACTAAAGCGAAAGTTGATAGCGATATATATAATTCATACGTGTTGAACACGCTTCACTATACATATATTCTTTCCACCCATCCACCCACCCCTACATACATATATATATATATATATATATATAAATGTGTGCAATGGCTACAGCACAAAGTTGTGTGCACAACGATAATTAATTAGCATAATGAGTCGTTCGCGGAAGCGAAGCGCCCAACTGTATCGAAGTGTTCGATAAAGTTTCTCAGTGAGCAGGGCAATAGAGTGGGGGTTGATAACGAGAGTAGAGGGGTTGAAAGAGGAGTGAAAGAGGGAGGTGTAGCATAAAACGAATAGACACAACCCTCTCAACGTGGGTGCACTGGCTGCTCTCAGGGTTTTGCAATTTTAATGAGCGACCAACTAATACAACCGGTTAACGTGGATGGCAATGGCACAATGCAAGAGAAACAGAGAGGAAAACGATTGTTCGCTTGTGTCACATATATATATATATATATCTATCATATACGAAAGGAGTGAACTGTTAGCATGGTAGCATGTTATTCTCTCTCGCTACCCCATACTGCGTATAGGTAACACCATCTCATTTTGATTATGAACGACAAAGCTGAAACACGGATATATAAATGTGTACAAAAAATTGGCGTAATATAGTTAGAAAATCATTAAAGTGATGTTATACAAGAGGTATTTTACATCGGCAATGACACAGGAGAGTGTTTTTTTCATTCCTCCATAAATATAACGTAGAACGACGAAATTATAATTTTTTTTTTCATAATACTGAGTTTATGGGGGGTATCATAAAAATTTTTAATATCATCGTATGTAAGGGAAAGTTATATGGATAGCTGACTATACATATATATGTATGTCCCAAATATTCTACGATTTGCAAAGATAAAGAGGGAACAATAAGAAGAAAAAAAGAAAAATAATAATAATAATAATATAATAATAATTCCGTCAACGTCGCGGGTCAACGATCCTCACCCTTACTCTCATACCAGACGAATTCTCGGAATAATTTTCTTACGCCGGGCCCTCGCACTCAGGTATTTTCTCTTCATTTTCGTTTTTTTTCCCCCTTTTCTCGTCTCCTTTATTATTTATTTATTTTTTTTTACATTTTTTTTTATTCCAAGAGGCACGCGCGCCAGCGAAGAAGATTGGATGAATGCTTCGGAAGTATCCCCGGGAGATGATAGAGAGAATGATGAAAGAGAAAAAGTAAAATAAAAGCAAAAGTATATATGAATATCTGTATGCATGTCAATGTGTATACATGTGAATATATACCAGCTAATATTACAATATATAGTCCTACGGACGAATCATTTCTCTTTGGACAATTTTATGTCGGGGAAAATTTCGATGTCTCTCTACATACTACAGCAACTTGACAGAGAGTATCATTGCAGTATAGAGTAGACAGCGAGTGAAGTATAGACGGGTGGCATATCGTATAGAAGATATGAAAATGTAGAATAGGATCCAAGAGGAAGTTGGTCGTTGTCGGTTGACCAGAGAGTAGACACTCTATCATTCAAATGGAGAGAAAGAAAACGAGATGATGAATACTCGTATCACACACATATACACACACACACGAATATATACACTTACAAATGACTTGTGCTATCATTGTGAAACAGACGAGAGTTCACCACATCATATTAATATACATATGAATACATATATCGTACATTTCTGATTGTGAGAATACAGAAACGGTGAAGTATAAAATGAGAATGAAGTGAGATAGATTTTTGTTGGACGATGTGAATAAAAACAAATAATAATAATAGCAATAGTGATGACGATGATAGTAGTGATGGCGATGGTATAAAATGAAGGGGGAAAAAAAAAAAGAGAGATAATACACCAGCACAAAGCAGCAACAAGCATCTCTCGACATCCGGGGAATGAGATATTCTTCAAGCTTGCATCCTTCTGTCTGTCTGTTGCGTATGTGTATGCGCTATTTCACGACAGAATCGTGTTTGAAACAATGGGCATCTCAAAATGGTTTAGCGAGTATATACTTGTGTATATATACACACGTTATCTAATATATATATAGATATATGTATATAAGGATGGATACAAGTGTGTATGAGGATGAAGATGGAGACGAAAGAAAAAAAAAGTGAAAAATAAAAAATGAAATGCCCCGTAGGTATAACCACATACGACATCTTTTATATTTTCCACTTCGCTGCGCATCGTCATCCAAAAAGGCACATGAGCTCATATATAATATATAAATATATATATATATATATATATATATATATATAAATGTATTTATCCAATATGGATGCTTGGATTTCCAGCGAGATCCCGTGTGAAACCGCTAGCGAAATTGCCAAGCTCACAGACGAGTCGAGAGACACGTTACGTCAACATCTTATACGTGTGTATATATATATATACTTTTGTTGTCTACCCGATGACAAACAGACAGCGTGGAAATAAACAATATATCATCTAGTATATATTTAAAAAATAGCAGCTATAAATAATGATGAGCAGTGTACGGAACAAGTGTGAAAAAAAAAATAGCAATGCCCATACACAATTTTTATTTATTCAAAATGTATTTGAAGAAATTAAATTGTAAAATCATATTCAAACTTATTATTTAAGTATATAATGAATATATATTGTATTTATATACATATATATATATATATATATATATGAGGGAGAGTATAAGGTAGAGAAGACATTTTTGGATGGACGCCAGAACAGAACTTCATAATATGTGTGCAATTCTTTTTTTCTCTTTCGTGAAATTGCGAATGTGATATCGAGTTGTGGAAGTCCGCCCTTCGCCGGAGGGAAATAAACAGTGGAGACGAGAGAAATAAAGAGAATGCATATATATATACATATACATATATGTTAACACAGACATGGTCCAGGGAATATACCCCAACGATTCCCAGTAGACAAGTTCTCAGATCAAGATCGAATATATCTGTTAGCTCGTTTGTTTGTTTGTACGTGTACATATCCAAAAAGAAAAAAAAAAAAAAGGAGAAAAAGGAAACAAAAATAACCATCATAAATAAATAAAGTAAAAAATATATAGATATAAATGTGAATGTGGACGATGTAATTAAAAATACATGGTGGGCAGAGATGATTTTAGTCTGATATAAAGAGATACGTATATACACAAGTAGAACTAATACAAAAAATAAATAAATAAATAGTGATAATAAAGAAAAAAAAAATGAGAGAAATGAGAGTATTGAACATAAGGGTGGACTTCCAACGATCCCACCCGTAACTGATAAACTCAGCTTACCAAATCCACCATCCCAATGAGGGGTTACTATACCCTTCCTCCCTTATATTTTCTCCCCATTTTGCTGCTATGCCACCCTAAGTGTCGCTCTCGTTTCCCGCTCAGTGGGCATCGTGTTCACATTTTTTTATTTTTTATTTTTTTTTACCTCCCATCTTTTTTTTTGCTTGTGTCATCTATTTTTTTTTCCCCCCCGAAAAGGGAATTAACCCCATGGATACTATAGGTACATCGTTGAACCTGTCGACCAGCTCCCCAATCCTCTCTAATTCCACAGACCTAATTCCCACTGTATTCCTCTCACGCAGTGATTATTTCAAATTTTTAATGCCACCGCCGAGTGGTGCTCTCACACGTTCACATTTATGCATATACCTCTCTGTTTTTTCATTCTATCTTATTCCTCCTAACACACACAAACTCCAATATATATTATCGATAATAAATTTCACTGTAATAACATTATTAAATCCTTTATGTGATTTGTGATTGATTGGATATATTTTGTGAGTGCTATAATATTAATAGAGTATATTAAAATGGTATATTTGACGGTGTAACGTAGGTTGTCGTCGGAAGGACGATTGATTTGATGTTGAGAATTTATATGTAGAGGGGCTGGAATGAATGAGTGAGTCTGAATGAGATAGACAGATTGAACGCGATGGGGATAAAGTAAAAAAGAAAAAAATAAAAAAAAAGGATATAATAGTAAGGAAAAAAGGTTTGACGAATTATTTTAGGTTATTGGAATCGTGAGGGGAAAGCAGGAAAGAACCAGATCGCTCGCGATTCTTCATCCCCTGCGCGCAAAGTTCACTCACCCTGTCGAGTGGTGGAATGAAAAAGGTGATAGTAAGAGAGTGGTAAAGAGAAAGACAGAATAAGAGAAGAAAGCTCTTCAGCCTCTCGAGACTCATTCCCGTTGATTCGATCGACTTTCATTCGTACTCTTTGCTTTATTTCACATAATATATATATATATTTCTCATATACTCTTTCTCGTATTTCTCTCTATCTCCGGTGACACAGGTGAATATTCTGCGTCGCTCGGATTCACCGCCAGCATAAGTAATTATGCCGACGAACCATTAAGCGACGAGGAGGAAAATACGAAGTAGAGGAGAAGGCAAATGTGTTGGTGGTACAGAGGCGACTGCATATAAATGCAGATATAACTATATAGTCGTATATTCATGTATATATAAGATAAAACGAGAGAAAAAAAAATATATATGTTGCAGAGAGAAAAATTGTTTCTCGCGGTTAATTTCTTTCTCTCACAATTGAATTTCTTCTTTTTTCTTTTTCGTACATTTCATTTATTTCGTTTTTTGTATTTTTTCAATTTTATTTGCGATATATTTATTTTTTTTATTTACACTCTTTCCCCCTATTCTGTGCACGTAAAGAAAATTGATTAAAAAAAATAAAAAAATATAGATATCAATGGGAACATATGGGCATATATATATATATGTATGGGTAGAAATAAAATGATAAAATAATGAATTTTCGCGGTAGATCGATAAATTATAAAAGACACACACACGCTCACAAAAAGATTCTCGTACATATACCACTGTAAAATATATTTTACGCTATATCCTTTTTTTTTTTATATACAAACGGTATATATAAATGGCCAGTGAAAGAGAGAATTAATCGAAAACGGAAAATGGATATGGGAGATAGAACGCTATGATAAAGAAGAAAAAAATAATAATAAATGAACAAACAAATAAATAAATGAATGAATAAAACAAAAACACCGATTGGAAAAAGAGAAAATAAATGAAAAACATGAGAAGCAATTGATATATCCACCAAACTATATACATAGGTATATGATCTATTAAAATGGGGAACGAAATTATAATCCAGAGACAATAATAATTAAACGCTCGACAACATTTTCTCCATTGCTTCTTCTCCCTCACAATCTTTTCCTCCACAATCAAACATTGTACACCACCACCTTCACAATCTCATATATCTCATGTATACACTCCCACCCTTCATACACACACATAACCGACCGATGAAATCTCCAATCAACCGTCAATTTCGTCGGCGGTTGCACGAAATAGGGAGAGTGCAACAAAAAAAAATAAAAAGGCATTCAGGAATTTAATGGGTTCCACGATGGTATAGGGATATTCAAGAGCTTGTCACCTATATACATATATGCATATATACCAACAGAATATACATACATAGATTTGATGTATATTCTCAAGTTTATCCCTCCATTTCCAATCTGCTCCTATAGAACAGGTGAAAATGGGATAACCTCCAATCACTCACTGCGAACAAGAGGCAAGAGGCACTGTGGATTCTTCACTCCACTCCTGTACATATACTCTCTCAATATACCCACAACCACACATATATATAAATATACATATAAAAATGTTTGACACGTGCCTACACTCAATGCCGAACGCAGTATTAACTCCACTTCATCGCATACTGCACACGCACAACTCCATTATATAAAACAATATACATGTTATAGAGCTACATATATATATATATATATATATATAAATGTAACATGTCGGGGAGAGGGGTTTATTTCATTGTCGAAACGGGAGAAGAGAAATCTGCGTATTTGAAACGAATCGTGAATGACCAATCGATTTTAACAGATTTATCGTGGTGGCATGCCAGTGGCTTTCCATTCTCTCCCATGTGAATATTTTTTTTGTTTTGTCTCTGTATTGTTCAACTTGTATTTATTTCACCTATATACAATCCATCGTAAATCTTTAATAAATAGATGCCAAGCGTGTGATCGAGATGGTACAAGAAAAATATATAAAGAATAACATAGTGGTGGTACAGTAAATATACGAAAAATAGTAGAATGGAACAAAAAAAAATTATTGGCAAATTCGATTGCAATGGTTTGGGCATCAGTGACATTATTCTTTGCACCTGGGGACATTGCGGATATGCGAACGAATTGACGATTCCACATTTTCGTGGAATGACCCACGCGCAATTGTCGATATATATATATATATATATATATATTTAGATAGGTAGAAATGATTAGCTCTGTCGATGAAATCATTTAACCACGGTGTATTAATGTATATATTAATCTCCCTTTACCTTCAAACGAACATCACTTATTGAGTGGAGAGCTATAAGTGTTCGTGTATCTGTATATTTATATATATGTGTGTGCAATATGAGACTATATATCTGTTACACATCGTCATATTCGATGGGGTTCAATATAAAAAAATATTCATATACATATATATATATATATATATATATATATATTCGTGTGAGCGCAGTCGCTGAACGCTCATGCGGAAAATCGAGCCGGAATTCCGGGAGCTGAGTGCACGAAGTCGATCCGGATAGGCAATATATATATATATGTATACACGCTCAGTTACTCTGCTTAGTTTCCATTCTCCTCTCATTCTCCATACTTCTATATATTCTTTCAGAACAACGTAAGGAATGTTCCTCTCATCTATTTCACCAACTTCTTCCATTCGCTTTTTCACTGTATAGGGATATATACAGATAGTTGAAGTGGAGCTTTAGAAACAATTTTATTTTTATCCCCAAAAGATAAGATGAAGTATTTTAATTTTGTCATTGGTTTTAAATTGATCGCAAATGTAAAAAATGACTTTTATTATATATCTGATGATATATTCATTATTTAAATCTGCAAATATTTTTCGACAAAATAATTAACTAATGCGCAAAAAAACATGTCAATTTATATAGTTAATTGACGCATTAATTATTCGATTGAAATGGCGATTGTTTTTTCCGTTTTTTTTTCTTTTTGAATAATTACAATGGGATGCTTCTAACGCGCTCGTTCGCAAGGGGTTTAATGAATAAATTCAATGGTATTTTTCGGCGATTTATATTTTTTTTTATAGATATCTGTACTCGAAGTGTGTATAGCAGTAGTTAATATATGTATGTACCATATCGACATCACTTTTTACCTTCCTTTCTCATATACCGTTTGCCTACATTGGCTGAAAGAAGGCGGTGCCCAGTGCTATCGCAACAAGACGCAAGCACAATACAACAGACCATGTTGCCTGAAGGGCTTCGATTTATCGACAAGTAAAGGAAGCCGGGAAACTTGTGTATAAGAATGCGCGCGTTGGACTTCATTGCCGTCAAGGTAACGCGCGCGCCACTCGGGGGTATATTGTGCAAGTGTAGTAGTGTTCAGAAGAGAGGGATGATCTTTTTTTTTCTTTATTTTTTTGGGGCGAACTGGATAGTAAAGATGAGAGGGGTGAATTTGGTAAGAAAAAAAAAAAATAAAATATATGACAGGAGGGAGAAAGAGGGTTATACGGCAATTAAGGGGCTTCGCAACATTGAAGGCGCGCCTGTCGAAAGGAATGACGTGCCTGACGTTTCGCAAATTACTTTGCTTCAATCGTGCGTCTCTCTCTCTTTCACTGTACTCGGATCTCTCAGTGTCTCTTTCACTCGCTGCCTCTTGTCGTTTCTGTATTGTTCGTATATATATTTTCTTTTCTTATACTACTTCCACAAAGGTGAAACTTTTCCACGTTAATTTTTTTCTTCGTGCTTCATCTAATATTTTATTTTTATTTTTACTCTGCTTGTATATATATATATGCTTATACAAGTCTCATTTCAGCAATGTCTTTACGTCAGGTTGTACAGAATGTGTATGGTATTTATGTATGTTTTCGAATATAAATCTCTCCTCTTTCTTTTCATTCTTGGTGTATTTTTTTTTTCAATGGTTAACACTCGTCCACAGATAATCTCCCCTATGGATCAGTAATGTGCGCAGGCGCGCGCGCGTACAAACTGATAGAGTGAGTGAGAGAGAGAGAGGGGAAAAAAAAATTTTTGTGAATGATACAGAGAAAATGTCGTGCGTGCCTGAAATCGCAAATAAGAAACTGAAATGAATGAAAAAGAATGTTAAAAAGAAATATTTATATAAATATATATATACAAATATACAAGTGTATTTTATATACTTCAATTGTATTTATTTATTCGCTGAATGTCCATCGCACGCGAGCCAAGAATTGCAGATAATAAATGCATATATATAAATAATAACCACCAAAGAAAACAAAATCAACAGAAAATCGTTGAAAATATATTTAGCATTCACTCTATATCATAGAGTAAATAAACTCCATTCATAAAATACTATATAACGATCAGCTGATGGGAACTCAAGTTCACAGTAGGAGTAAAAGGAATATCAGAAAAAGAGAGACAGTGGCCAGGAAAAAAAAAAAAAAGAAAAAAAAAAGCTGGAACGAGCCAAAGTTCAACCAGTGGCAGTGCAAGTACGTCATTGGTTTAAATCAATTTTACCACAGCGAGAAAAATCCATTCGTTGTAAACACACTAGTCGACACACACACACACACACACACACACATACATAGAGTGGCAGAAAGAGAAAATGAACACACACTGTGGGGCACAGTGCCAGGAATTGCTTCCAGAAAATGGAACAATGACTCTCGACCGAGAGTTGTAACGACTACAAAGACAACGACAAGCAGTGGAGTTGTGTCAAGAGTGACTCTATATATACACATATATAACGTTTAATACATGAGAGATAAGCGAAAGCTAAAGCAGTGCAGTGGAATAGAAAGGCAAAGGGAAAATTGAATAAGAGAAACATGAGCCGCCCCATACAAAACCCACCCTCTGCATCAATCTCCAATGACTCTGATAATTCACCAAATTTATTTACCCAACGCATAAATGCTCGGAAAACATATTACTGTGAATTTAATATAAGCGTAGACAGAGGGTAAACAATTGCATTTTGGAGGTAATGGTATAGGAAAAAGGGGGGAGTGAATGAGAACAATTTATATATACATATATATAACAATAAATGAGATAAGGGCCTGAAGGACATTGACATGGGGGCAAGTGTGCCATACAATTATTAAAATATTGTGTGTTTGGTGTTGTACTTTATCTGTACAAAAATAAAAAGAAAAATAAAAATACATATATATATATATACTTATAGTAAAAGGTAAATAGTATTAATGGAGTGATATGAAATGCTCACGCGGTGGCGCGCAATATAATTATAAAGTTGACTTTATCCCCGTCTACATTCATTACACACGTCTTCCTTCTTCTCTATATACCTGAGAGCATGTACTTTCATGGCGTGCCAAGTTATACAATATATGATGCATATAATAATAGTGTAGTAGTGGTAGAAGTAGAAGAAGAAGAAGAAGAAGAAGAAGAAGAAGAAGAAGAAGAAGAAG
>CAJUYH010004353.1:40185-55058 GCA_910591685.1 Galerucella tenella
TATATACATGTTTAATACGCGGCCATACTCATTCTCTATATATGTTATGGCGTGGAAATATTTTTACCTATCTCGTTCGTTCATGGTACATAAATTTGTCACGAAATATCTTCAGGATCTATCATTTCGCGCTGCTTGTGTGACAAGAGAGGGGTTCTTTTTTTTTCTTTTGTTTCTTTCTTCATGTTTATGATGTCTATGATGTTTTTTCAGTGTCGCACGTATGAAACGTACTCAAAAAAAAAAAAAAAAATAACGATATATACATTGGCTATAGCAGTAAAATATTTAAAGGAAGATGATGATACTAAAGTGGTACATATAAAATAAAGTTGAACGACACAATAATGATGCAGTTGCACCACCATTGAATTTATTTAAAGATATTTATTGTACCATCAATGTCATCATTGTGTATTTTTCAAGTATCAATTATATAATCCTACCCCTGTTTCTGTATGACAATTACTATTTATGATGGCCAATATGGCAAAAGAAATCTCGATGATTTATCGTTTGGAATAATTCTAGTTTCCAATTGACAAAGCAATATATCATATAGAATTAATTAAATTATTGTATACAGGAATGAAAGAAGGTCATTGTGGATCAATAAAAAAAAAAATTGTATATATATATATATATATATATATGAAAAGAGAATGAAGGAAAAAATAAAAATATATAATCAATGAAAGATTATCTTTTTCCCAAGTAAAATATATCAGTGGCGTTAAAAGTTAGTTTAAGAAAAAGCAAAGCAATAAAAAAAACAAAAAAAAAAAAGAATATGAAAAAGAATTAAATACAAAACGAAAAATAATTCAAGAATGAAGAATAACTCTATAGCACAAATCCACGGCTTTTATCGAACAAACTCAAAGAGTTCTAGACAAAGCCCATCAGCTTGAATCTTATCGCAGTGAGACCAGCTATAGGGATTACAGTTGGCCTCTCGGCCGCGAGCACGGTCCGTCCCAAAGACCCTATCATCATCATCATCATCATCATCATCATCGTGAGAGAATGTTACTGCGAGAGAGCACAAGAGGAAGAAAGAGAGAAAGCCATGAGCGGAAAACACACACGTACAGTCGCACTTTCATCCAATAAATAAAGCGGCAAGAGAAAGAGATGAATAGTTACAGATATGGCAACGACCAGCGAAGCTTGATGTATGCTCTCTTCTTACACTTCAACATAAAATATATATATATATATATCCTTTCACCGAATATACATCGCGTCCTTGCCATACTCCACGCGCACCTATAACTACTACTTCTATACTAATATCACCTACTGCTGCTACTACAATATATATATATATAATTTACGCTTTAGCTTCTGCATAGATCCGCAAAGCGTAGAAAGTTCTCACGGATGATGTTGCGGAGCGCGCGGGAATATTTTTTTTCAAATCCGCGCGAAGACACAGAGCCTCTTATTCTCTTATACCTCGTTCACCTTACAACCATGTAACACACATATAAACACAAATGCATATATGGCTATACATATATATTCAATATGTATGGTATGGTCTATGTATTATATGCTGTATACATATTTAGAGGGTACAGAGCGCGCACGCGAGAAAGGACGATTGCATCAACAGCATCCGTATGCCGCGCTTAGTGCACATAGCAGCAAATACCCCATGTATATATGCGCAAGTATATATATATATATATGTGAAGCCGTGTATGAGAGCCAATGGATTCCGTTTTGACGCCTGCCTGGAATGGATGAAGAGACCCATTCGCGCACACATATGTATATAGATATGTTAAATGCGTTTGGATAAACGAGCATGGTGATGTTACCGCAGTTGAGAATGTTTTCGAGTGAACAAGTAGATATTGAAAATCTATGGAAATAATATCACGGTTTGCAGTATTTCCTGATATTATCTCTAGTCCATGTATCTAAACACACACACACACACACATGCATATATATATATATATATATATGTGCATTCATGCATGTATCCACGCGTGAGTAGAGAGAATATTGAGAGGAAATTATGCGCACTACTGCAAATATAATCCGAGGTGAAACAGATTGAGTGAGAGAAAGAGTGAGTTGTGTGTGTAAATAATATATATATATATATATATATAAGGAGTGATTGTGGGAGAATACTAAACAAGAAATGGCTGATCATCTAATGGAGTTGGAGTAAATGAAATTGAATTCGCGTCTTTGTAGCGGATTCATTATCAACTTCCCAGCGATTACCCTACGGTTATATCAATTGTAGAGGAATACACTGCATACCATGTTAAAAGTCAATGCCACACGCTTGTATACGCTTTCATGATGACGATCGATAGATGCAACACGTGCAAAACGAGTATCAAATTGTAAAATAAGAAAATTAAAATGAAGATGATGATAATGATGATGGAGAAAAGAATGTATAGGCAGGGAGAAGATGGTATGAAAGTAAAAAAGTGTATTGTGAGAATTGAGATGAAATGTGTATGTGTTATATGGTGGAATCAACGCACGCGCCCAACTCAATTCAAATTTATACACAAAAATATATGGAATAGTGCAAAGATATATGAAGAATGGAAATGAAGGATGCATTATTACGCATCGCTTGTCACGCTCGCGTGAATATTGTAGAGATAAAATGAATTTTTAATAATCTTCACATTCAACCTTTAGTATATAAAGGCAAAAAGTAAGAAAGAACGATGCCAAGTGTCGGATATTGGAAATTCTTTGTTGATGGAGATGGCGAAACAGAGGAGAAATATAAAGAGAGAGAGAAGCCATATATATATATATATATATATATGTAGAAGAATGAAAATATAAAAATGCAAATAAATCGAAAAGAAATTGCCTATTTGCATATTATTATTAAGGAATAATTATTGTCAAGTTGTAAAAGTTATCAGATATTTATATGGATAAATACGTGAATTCATAATTGAATTAATTTCAACATGAAGTTTATGGATGAGTACATGTAATACATAGCTTTTCAACTGATGCATATTGACGAGTGCATGCGGTCGTCGTATTGTCGCCGAAGGCGACATCAGCGGTTTCATTGCGAAGGCAAAGCTTCAGGCTGAAACACGAACGTGCTAAGTATTATATATTGCTGATTCGTGTGCGTATGTGAGTAATGCTCTCTGCGTCCAATTATCTACTAGTATGTATGCACGTATATATATATATATATGTGCGTGTGTGTTTGTATATGGGTGTGCATGTACACGTTTGTGACAGTACTGATGGTAATAAGAGAGAGTGAATGAGTGCAAGTGAGAGATTCCAAGTGGAATTTAGCCGCAAATTATCAACTGCGTATGGCAATGATGGAAATCCGATTGAAGCCTACATCCATTTTCGTGTTAGGTTCACGTATATACACATCATCTCTACTCTTTACCCTCTCCCTATTTGATTTACTATTCTTGTTTATTTCTCTCTCATCTCACTCGCATTGTGCACGATTGTTCATTTTAATTGGTTTAATAGTAATTAACTTAGCATTAGCGAAATTGGTGGGCGTTGGAAATTTAGTACACTTATACATTTTCTCATGCAGCAAAGTGTAAGTGCCCTTGAGATAACGTTGTATTATGTATTGAGATAGGATATATCAATGACAGATAGAAAAACGTAAATGAATGCGTGAACTACGACGCAACAATTATAAATTGCATTCAACGAGTCACAGTAGGCATCATTTCTTAAATCAAAAAAAAAAAAAAAATAACCTGGAAATTCTCCCTCAATTTCTATCATTTTATTATCTATTTATTTTTTTTTTATTTCTCCTGTTCATTGCGTGAATCGCATCAAGTCCCATAACGGATTCCAATGGGATAGTTACCACTCTACAGCGCACAGGCCGTATGGGCACATCACGATGTCGATGACGATCATAGAAATAGATATATATATATATATATATATATATAAATATCGTTAAGTGAATTCTTATACATTTGCGTTTGTGATTGCACAAGAAGCGGGAGAGAAGTTAATGAGAATAAATAGGGAAATCATCACGTCTCGGTAATCATCTTTAAATATATATATATATATGTATATATAGAGTTAGATCGTGTGCACGAATCGTCGATTTCTATATATGGACAAATATAATACAATGTATATCGTAATCGTTTCGGGATAATCATTCCATTGTGTATATAAATGGCAATCGTCCGCACGATCCTCAGGGCAATATCGCAAAAACTCTTCTTTTTCTTCTTCTTTCCTCCCTTTATGTTTATTATTTTACATTCAAGTATTGTTAAATAGACGAGGGAAAGTGGGTTTATATGGTTGCGTGCCTAAGAGACGTTTTTATTCCCTTGATACGTGAAAAAAAAAAAAAAACAAATCATTAATTTAAAATTTTTTATATTTAATTCCTATTGTCTGTATTGTTTCTATTTATTTTATTTTTATTTTTTCTATTGAATTTGACTGATATCGTTAATCGAGTGTATATATAACGGCCCTTTGTCATGCATAATTTATATACAAATATATATATATATATATGTGTGTGTGTGTGTGTGTGGCAGACGTGGGAAATCTGACTCTTGGGAACTCGCAACTTTCTCGACCTCCCGACGACCTTGTCTCACTTACATTCGGCCTTGCTTTGATTCCATTTCGGAATTTTACTCGGTGTGTCACATGGCGTTCCATTATAACATATATACATAGAGACGGCGCGATAATAAAGAAAGAACAAAATGGAAGTGAGACAGTAGAAAACAAAAAAAAAAATATCACCATCATCGCCATGTAAAAGTATTAATATACACCAACTTTTAATTATAATGATAGAGAAACGACGGTAATAATTGTCATGACAAGATAGACACGAAATTTTTCCGCGAACGATTAAAAAAATTAAGTATACTTGTAATAATAATCATAATAATAATAAAAAAATATGTGAACGTTTTAATAAAAAATGTTGGGAATAAAAATTTATTAGTATTCCTGCTCTCTTTGTCTACCTTCATTTTTATTCGTCTGTTGGAGAGTGAGTGAACCCAAACTCCCTATGAATTCACGAAATGAAATGTTGAGAGAGATAGATAGATGAAAGAGAAGAAGAGAGAAAGAGTCCCGCGAGCGCCGGGCCCGGCCACGTTGGGGAAAAGGTCGAGCTAACGTCGCTTTAATTGGAATATTCTAATTAGCATTTTAAAGCGTCGTAATATTATCTCATACACCGCCCTAGTGAAACGATCTCCACCTATATATATATATATACTCACACACACACATATATATATATATATATATATATATATATATATATCCGCAATACTTCCTGCTATACCTTATATACCTCTATTTACTCTCATCCTTGTGATCTTTCCGCGCATTAAAATACAACTCACTTCTATACATATATATATATTTTTTTTTTCTTTTTTTTTGTATTATTTTTCTAACCGTTCTCGCTCACTCTGCTGCAATCTCGGCGTCGCGCCCGTATTAGCCGGATGTAATCCTCTCCCGGACTGAGGAAATATCCTCTCCACTTATCCCTGTTTTCTCTCAGTCTTTTGTCTTTGTCACGCGCACAGTTCTCCACTTCTATTTCTATATCTACCGTTCAACATCGACTTATGTCGATCACGGCTCGTTGCAGATTCCTATGAGCGTTTCGTTTATGACTTTGTAAATTGTGATTACGGCAGGTAGACCAATTAAATTTACGAGCATTAAATCTTTTCCATTATTTCAATGAATTTCGCATTATTTTTTGCTGTAATTTCGTTTTTGTTTTTTGTTTTTATTTTCACATTTTCTTCGCTATCTGTTAATGTTACCAATTGTCGTAATCACTTTTACTCTAGTTTTTAATCAATAAAACATCGACATGTATATATAGATATATTTTTTTTTTAAGCATTTGCCGCACGCTCCACTGCACCCGATCAATCGTAAACGAATATAAAACACGTGGCCCCTCCACTGTGACCTAAATTAAAAAATGAACTGAATCGCGTGTGCCCCGCTGCGCTTGTAATATTTGCTTCTATTTTTCCCCCTCTTATTCTTCCATTCTATTTATTTATTTTTTTTTCTTTTACCGATTTTCTATTGTCTCGTTTTTTGCTGCACGATACTACCTTTATTTCCGTATATATAATATATGTACACGACGAATCCCGACACTTGCCAAAGTGTGCCAGTAGACTAAACTTTAATTTAAAAAAGTTAAATTTATTATCGGTGCAATAATAAAAAAAAAAATATAATAAAAAGAAAAAAGAAGCAGTTGCATCTGCATTAAAATAAAAATAAAAAAATAGCAAAAAGTACAATTAAATTTCAATGGCCAACAGAGCAATATATTATGTATTCAGCCTGCAAGAATCAACAGAAGGAAACAGTAGTTTTAACAATATAAACTCACGTATACATACAGGCTAAACACAGTAAAACTTGTCCTATTATATAGAGACGCGTGCGAGTGCGAGTGCGATTACAAGAGATACGGCGCGCAAGGTGAAAACACCCGCGTAGTACGCGCTCTCTGCCATTAAATATATACGCTGCTTGTAAACATTATTATATATATATATATATATATATGAATTTTGTACGACCTATTCAAAAGATGAGGAAGGATGTAGAGCGTAAATGGGGCCAAAGGGGAGTAAGAAATCAGTGCGTCTTATCTTCACGGCTTTTACGTCCAATCGTGCGCCAATGGCTTCAGGACAAATTGCGACACCAGATGTTGATCGTTGTCGTCATCGCCGTCGCTGTCGTCGTCGTCGGCGGCGGCGGCGGCGTCGGAACACTCACAAGTCTTTACCCATATTTCCTCTCTACTCTCTCCACTTCTCTTTATTTTTTTTTTTATTATTTTTTTCTTTTCATTTTCCTTCTCTTTTCTTCTCTCTGTTATTTTTCCCCATGTTGATTTCAACAGAGGCGAAAATAAAGAAGAAGAAAAAAAAAATGCAAGACACTCTCTCGTGTACAAACGTCACAGTAAATTCCTGAAGTCTGCGTTGTGCGTGGGCGCACGTGTGTCGAGATTAATAACAAATCGTGAATGAGACAGAAATAAACGACGGGGAGTGAGGGAGAGAGAGAGAGAGAAACAAAATGAAAAAAAAAAAACGAATGAATAGCGGAATAAGAAGAAGCAGAAGAAGAAGGGAAAGTCATTGCCGGGAGATATCGCGCATGGTCGCGCGCGATATTTCAACGCTCTCAAATAAATTATACTCACGCATATAAGTATACAACACATAGTATACATACATATATCTACACACATATACATACATTAGATCTGATAAATCAATGATCACTTATAACCTCAACCGCAAAACGTCCTTTGAAAATATTATTCGAGGTCGCGTGTGCGATCTTAACATCCGGGCATATATATATATATATGTATATATATATAAATGTGGGTGCGGGCTACAACATCAATGTCCCTTTCACCCGCGTACCACCTTCCTCATTCGCCTCTTCATCGCTGTATATCTCAATGGAGGTCCTTGTCGAGTGGCCTATGATAGCATAAGAAACATCATTTGAACGCGCGCGCGCGCGCACCCGCGTCCCTTCTTCCACGCTCATATAATACTTATAAGTAATATATCCTATATGATATATTCTCCTCGATCATCTCTACGTAATTCCATCACGCGCATATATATATGTATATATATATATACATATTGTACAATGTAACATAATAGACTGATGCACACATATATCTTATATATACATATATAGTGAAGAGAAAGGAGGAGGATCGGGGTGGGGTCAAACATGTAGAGGGACAGGAGAGAAGGGACTTTGTGTCGTGGCGCGCGGCGGGGCCTTCAAGATCGAGTCCCACGCGTTCCCAGACATTCCAGCTAGTAATTGCCGGCTGCCGGCTCCTATCTGCCGACGTTGGTTCGCGAGCTCCCGACCAGAGTAGCAGCTCTCTATACTTGTGTATGCCTATATACCTTCGTTTACTGTACTATATATCTTTCTCACTCTTTCATTATGCCTATCTCTCACACTCTAGAAAAAGATACATGGCCTCTGCCTCGATCTCCTTGCGTTGTAACACCGCCTATCCCATCTACCGCATTGCACCTTATGTGATCTTGCCTCCTTTTTGCGACCTGTAACACGACTCTTCGTGGTTTTATATATATGTATATATTTATGTACATTGCCTATGTGTGTGTGGAGATGGATGTTTATACCGTCTGTGCCGTCATCTTCCTCGTTTTTTCTTCGTTACTCTTTCTATAGTTGCCCTTTAGCCATTCCCTACTTGCGCGCAAGATCATGAGACTCGTTACACTCCACCCCGGAAAATGCGAAATGTTATACACGCGCGCGCGCGCGCTCGCGCGAAAAAAAGGAATAATGAAAATGACAGGAAAAAATAAATAGCATTGTGAAAACAAAGAAGGAAAGGAAAAACAAGTGAAAAAAAAGGAATTAAGATACAATGAAGGAGGAAAGTGGAATCGTTGTGAATCGCCAGAAGATTTATTTACTTCTTTTTATTTTATTTTATTTTTTTACACTCCCTTACGATTTATTTATCCTGATTATTCTCTCTTACTTGTTTTTTTGTTTTCACATTATGTGTATGTGTACACATATATGTATATATACAATATTAAACATGTTTTCCGTTGGTTGTATTCGTGAAACAGCGTGCGCAAAAAGGGTGGAAAAAAATAAATAAATAAGAATAAAAGAATATAAAGAGGAATGAGTGCGAGGAAGCACGTAAGTACCAACAGCAAACGGATGTACGCGAGATAATTTGCGCAACCAAGTGGATAGATTAGAAATGGTGAGTGGGTGAGAGAGAGAAAAAATGGCGCAAGGAAATTGTTTTCTCCCGGTGGTGTGTTTCACAATGTAAGAAGTGTAAGTGCAGCGACAAAAGAAAAAAATTAAAGACGAAAAAACTGGCAGGTGTATTACCATTGTCGAACATGAACAAAAGGAGGCACTTACAAACTGCCTTATTCTCTCATTTTTGTATATACAAATATATATATATATATATATGTGTGTGTGTGTGTATACACACGCGCATTTTGAAGAAAATTACGTCAGAGTGTAGGTTATTTACTACTCATCGTGAAAAATGACTGTTATTTAGAGCGGGGACAAAATTCATGCTAAGTGGATATACAAGGAGAAGAAGATGAGGAACGAGAAAATTATTTTTACATTATACCATATATCAATATCATATGAGTATACAATAGAAAATAAGTAGAATATATATATCTATATCTATTGGTAATATAATGAAAGGCATTTAAACTAGGTCGATATGCATTTTCGATTTACTTTGATGATATTGAAGAAGAAGAAGAAGAAGAAGGCGGCCCTGTGCACCGATTTCTATCGATGATTTTGCGTTTATCGCCATATCATGAATATTAATCGGTTCCCTGGGAGTTTAAATCCACCACCCTATTCTCCATTGCCCCTTTATATGTGCCCACGAGGTTTCTTTTATATATACATACACTTTTCGTATATATATATATATATCTATATAAAGAGATCTCTCTACTCTCCCGTTGCGGTCTCTTCCCATATCGAACAGCGACGCGACCCGTTTCTATTCATAAGCGTGTGCGCGTTCGCGGTGTGAGAAACCTACTTTGGAAAGTTTGCCTTCGATTATTTCCGATATCCTCATCGCTATATTCTCAACAATAGCGACGGAGACTAGCCGAGAAAATGAGGCAGAGAATGAGAGAGCGTAGTGATATTGCGCGACAAGGACACACTAGCTATGTAATGTTTATATACATTTATATATATATATATTCGCTCCATTATGCACCGCGAGAACAAACTTGAACAATTTTCTGTAATTATTATTGCAGACATTATAGATATTGTACGACCCATCAATTTCCACCGTGTATAGTAAAAGGTATAACGGAAAGAAAAAGTCACTAATTATTATCTTATATTAATGACAGTGATCATTTGAGTACATAGCCATACATTAACAATTTATTTTATTATTATTCTTTCAATTTTTTCTTCATTTATTCTATTTCTTTTCTTTTTCCACTTTTCTTGCCAATTCAATAATTCAACTGAATAAAATAGCGCTGCACTTTTAATTACTCCCTTTTATCAACAATATCAGCTTCTCATACAGACAGTGACACACTCACACATACATGAGCACACTCACACGTGTACTATATATATATCCACGGATACATCGCATTCGAGAGAAACTATCGCATGACAAAGGTATCACACAGAGCTTCAAATAGTTGCGCGAAATCAAAAAGTAAAAGAGACAGACACGAAAATAAAAATAAAAAAAAAGAAATGGTATAGAATTCAGCGGAATAACTTTTTATTTATTTTTTTACCTTCAACATTTTTTGTTCTATTTATTTTTCTTCATCTATACACAGACTCCATATTACTACCACTACGGCATACACACTGTAAATGTTCGCCCGTTTCGCCAATATATAGTTGAGAATCAAAGGGACGAAATAACAAAAGGTGCTTACATATATATATATATACACTGACTATACTTCACTACCCTCATCACTAGCGTTCTATACAATATTGGATTCCAAATACATATAACGATAAGTAGAAAATTCACACACGCCTAAACTCACATCCACACACTCGTATACACACGTAAATATATAGACAAAGATCGTTATCACATGGCAGAACATCGACTTCCTTCATTTCCTCAACACCGACATTACACTAAACACATCTACACACTACGAACTATTCAAACCAATCTCCCAGTTTCTCATATCACCTGCCAAAATGACACACAACCCACACACGCACACACATATATATATATATATATATATATATAGTATTGCTGGCCGTATTGCATCTTGCTCCTCAAGGTAGTAACTCACTTGAGCACAATCGCATTCAACCCCAACGTTAGTACATCCTCACCACTTGGCCCAAACGTCTTCTCAATGTGTTCATACCTGTATATACATGTACTGGTTATATCTGTTTAGTCCATTGGCATATATAGACACACACATATGTATATTTGTACATGAACGCAGCATGCAGTTATGTGATCATTGCACCCCTTTGGCCAGAGTGAGATTCAACTCCATTTACTTGGCTCTCACACATCTGTAACTCTATGTAGTGCAACTCAAATGTCTGATCTCTGTATATTCTGTATATGTATATACGCATTCTGTAGGCAAGTTCTAGGTGGCAATGGAATGGTATTATGCTATATATATATATATATATATACACATGTATATAGTGGTGGAAATGGGACAGAGAGGCTTTAAACATAAGGGGTATAAACCAACTCTAAATCGTTAACATATACAGGCTCACACACAATCGATTTTGAATGCACGTAACCAAGAGCTTTTATATATATATATATATAGACCATACGTGACTATAGAGGCAAAAGGGTGTATATGCATTTGATGGTGCTACTTGATGGTGCATACGTCCTTTTGGTTTAAGCGACATCTCTATTTGTGTTTATGTATGCACAAATGTGTTTGAAAGGTGCAATAGCAATTTCAGACATTGAAAATCGATATTATTATTAGTTTTTTTCCTTACTTTTTGCTACGTGAATGACAATGTATCGAGTACATGATTTGTATATTGAAAAAAAAAAAAAAAAAAAGTGGCATTTAGATACATTTAATACATGCCATTGTTACACAATTATTTGACAAAGTGTATGGTTAGTTGATACAATTTGTATGACCAATTGTTCATGTTAATAATACATTTATTATATCAATTTTCATATTATTTTTTGTTTAGCTACGTAATACATTTTATATATTTTATTTATAAGTAATTGGAATACTGTAATGAGATGATGGTGCGATAAAAGCAAAGGCGGATAAAAATTGAAGCTGCAACATTTATTTATGTCAAAAAAATTTCTCGTGGTATATACACACACTTATGGGCTAAGTGTGTTAGTGACAGATAAATGTAGTGGCCATAAGTCCATGTTGTATATGAGGTAAGTGCGGATCTAGCTGGATGGATACCTCACAATATACTCGTATTTGCACTTTTACGCCCAGTTATTTACTGCTTTGCGCGTATGAAGAGCACAGTCCACATACAAACACACACACACACACACACACATATATATATATATATATATATATATATATATATAACTATTGCATTATATACTACTCACATATATAAGTATATATAGAGAATATAGTGCGTCACAAACCAATACTTATTCATACATAATACACAGGAATATGGTTGAATAGCAGTGAAGTTGTTTAGGTGCCTTTCACTCTATCCATACCGTTCACTTGCCTCTCTTTTACTGGTATATTATATTTAGTATGTGAGTGTGTGCATTAGGCGAATATGCATGTATATATACAAAAATCGAATGATGAAAGATAGAACGGTTGGGGGGAACATCACAAATGCCATAGACTAACCAGAATTCCTGCACTCTTTCTCTCGTTTACCCTCATCTCTTGATAGATATATATATATATATAAGTGTATCGTTCACTTTCTTTCATTTCACCATATATAATATCACCCATTCAATACTACCGAGGTCCCATCCGTTCGACGTATACGTCCACCCTGTTGCGTTTTTTACGTCTCAACGTGTAAGACCCTCGTCCATACTCTCTATATACATCTTTATCTCCCAATTCAGTTTGTATATATATATATTTCTTTTTTTGTCGTTTTTCGGCATTGTGTATTCTGTCTCTCTCGCTTATTTTTGTATTCGCTAGTACTTCAGCCGCAATACTGTATATACACCGTTCGCTCTTCTCATCCCTTTTCTTCCCTCGCATTTCCACCATAATTTCGTCAACGTTGACGATCTTTTATCCCATTGGCGAAATGAAAGTTTATAAGAGATATCTGTCTGAATGAAAAAAAAAAAAAAAACTCAAAGGGAGGATTTCAACATGTCGGAAGGAAATCATTATTTTATTGAGCTTCTTTTATTGAATGCGCGTTCCACTATCCACATATTTGTATCTATATAAAAACTTCAATTTTATATATAGGTACAGATATATAAATATATATATTTATTGTAATAATAAAATTGATAATATTGTAATTGTATTTTGTTCTGATGATAAATCTATATATATATATATATATATATTAGATCCTCAACTTTGCTCCCGCCGTTTTTTTTTTTAGGTACCCAATATCCTTCTTTCTGGCTCATTCCCAGATCTTTCAGGCGTTTCGAAATTGCTTGCTGACTGACTCCCAATGATTCTGCTAATTCTTCCTGTGTTGGACACGAGTCTTCACTAAGAATCGCCTCCAATTCTGCATCTTTAAAAACTTTTTCCCTTCCACCACTATACCGGTCTTCGACACCAAAATCACCGTTCTTGAAACGTTGGAATCACTGCCGACACGTTCTGTCACTAATAGTGGCTTCACCATAAGTACCAGAGATAATCCGGTGAGCCTCAACCGCAGATTTTTTTCATGTTAAAATAACAAAGTAATACTTCCCCGCAAATGACGAGAATTCGGTTTAAATTCGGACATATTTAATTGAAAATAATGTTATGATGCAAACACAAATTAACTTATATTAACGTAGGGTTATATTTACGAATGTCAAAACAAAATGTTCGACATCTGTGATTAATTTATTTCAACTATTACTAACTACTGCAGTTATCTTTTGTAAAACGGCGGGAGCAAAGTTGTAGACTTAAAATATGTATATATATATATATATATACATAAAAATAATTCATCGGGTTGATTTGGTAATTTATTATGTAAAAGATATGGGGACAAAGGAGAGAGTGAGTGATGAGGAAATAAATGGCAAATTTATATATATGCCAGACGTTTGGCAATTTATCAGATGACAATCGACGAATGGATGTGCAAAGAGAGAGAACGACATTGAGACAGATATATATATATATATTCATATAAATATATATAAAAGAAGGTAATGCGCGAATAACGAATATCGAGGAAAATTTAAGGACGAGCACAATTGATACGAAAGAAAAAGCAGCTTTATATACTGATATATATATATATACATCGCTCTTTCTTTCTGTTTCTCACGGTGCGCAGCTGAGAATTCGGAAATGAGAGAGATTGAAATTGAAAATTACCGGCGGGCATATTTATTTCTTGCTCACTCTTGCACCCTCATTCGCACATTGGGGTAAAACAGACTTTCGGCGAAAAATGTGCACTCTCTACAACGACAACGACCGACGATGGCGTTTACTTCGTGAAAGCAAAATGGCGCCGGTGAACATCCGCAGATTCACAGCGATATGTGGTTCAGCTGCGCAAAATCTCGATTTTCTACTGGCAGGAAATTACACGGCAGTATAGTGAACGATGAAATTCCATTGAGTATATAAGAGTAGTATAGGAATGAGAGATAGAGAGGGAGGGATAGTGAGAGAGGGAGAAAGGGAGAAACGTTGATGGTGAGTCTTATCGTCTTTCAGCACGTCTTATTTTCCTTTATTATTATTATTATTATCATTATTTTCATTTCACTTTTTCGTATTTCTACTATTATGCATCATTGCTGAAAAAATGTCGAGTCATCTGCATTAAATAAAATATATTCTCAATGTATACATATATATATATATATATATAAGCATGGCAATATTATTTTTAATCTGTGATTTAATTCAACGCATCGCATTAAATTAATCATCAAAATGTGTCTGAATAAAAAAACTTTTGATATTAAAAAAAAATATTAATTATTCTTCTAATGAAATAATATAATCATGTGGTTTATTTCCCCTCGCGAATTTTGATATGAAAATTCCACG
>CAJUYH010004354.1:0-27637 GCA_910591685.1 Galerucella tenella
GAGGTTGAAGAATGTATTAAACACTTAGCTAAGAAGTAGAGCAAAAACATTGGTGCAAGTGAACTTTAACTAAGCGACCCTTAAACCTTAAGCTCGCCAAAGCTATTCTAAGTTTATGCTGGTGCAAACGGCCATTAGAATATCATTTTATATAGTGTTATAAAAGTCACAGTTTTGTGATTAAAAAAAAAATAAATCTAAAATTATCAAAAATCTTGAATGCCGTGAAGTTTACGATAACCATAATGTAGGACTTCGGTCCAAGCTGCCAATACAAAAGTTTATAAAATGTTTTACCATTGGGGAAGGGGAGTCTCTCCCCTTAAGATATAATTCAAACATGATTAGACGTTTAGGATTTGATTGAAACATACATAAAACTTACCAAAAGGATACCATGGAGAAGCATTGTCATCAAAGAACTGTCTTACTGTCCCCAGAGCATTTCTTATCGCTAAAGGTACAGTAATAGCCAAATTTAATGCTATTTCACCAACAGCTAAAGGCAAATAATTGAAAATATTATGAAAGATACAGTATAATATATATTACGTAAATAATACACAATACATAAAATTGGTAATTGGTTTTTAGGAATTATTTGAAAATTTAAACAAATTATTAACATTCAGTAAAAAAGAAGATGGTTGCAGAATTCATTTTTTTATTTTTCCAATTTTTGAGCATGGGGACTGTATTATTTTATTATTTCACAAAAAAGTATAACTCAAGACGAAAAAATGGCAACATGAATGAAGTCTATGACAATTTTCCAAAGGAGAATTTTAATTTTAAAAAAATTTGTTTGGGTCGAGAAACGCGATTACTTATCTCGTAAGTCTCTTGATATTTTTATCTGAAAAAATTTGTGGATTTTTCGGTCATAAAAACTTTCGCCAAGTTTTGTCGGAATGAAATTATTATTGTCTAAATTAAAAATAAAAAACGATAAAAGCGGTTTCTCGCATTTTACTCGGAGATTTTGATGCTATATGAAAAAATAATTTATACAGTTGTAGACCTTTTTATGATCTACAACTTTTCTATTGTAAACTTTTCACTCCAACGTCAACTTTCGCCAGAGACTACAATAATCCAAAATTCCACCCCTTTTCACCCCCCAAATATATCTGGAAACATCCCTGCTCACGCATTAATTTTTTACACGTTTATTATACGCTCATTCACAATTTCCAACTGTTCCCATCCTGTTAACAATTTTCTCTCTGTGTTATTTGGCTGGCCTATAACCAGTATGAGTAAGTTCAAAAGCATTAATGGCATTAATACGATCTTCTGAACGGGCAATATTTTTGTTTGCAACAGTTTAGCCCAATACAAAAATGATACAAAAAATTATATCATAAAATAAATAATTTAAACAACCAACTATCACATTTGTAATACCTTTAGATTTCAATACGCCAACAGGATTCGGATTTCGTCCTGGTAATTTTATCCTAAAATCTATAGGAATATCCTTAGCACCAGGCGGTGTATAATTCCAAGTCCTGTTAGTTAAAATTTCACCATCTTTACCGATAATAATTTTTTCGGTGGTAAAAAACCCAATACCCATCGTAAACGCTCCTTCTATTTGACCAATATCAATTTCGGGATTCATAGTATCTCCTACATCTTCTAAAATATCTACTCTGGTGATTTGATGTTGTCCTGTAAGAACGTCCAATTCTATTTCTGTAGCGCATGCTCCATACACATCGTAATTTTGTAGTCCTGGAGATTTATTGGAATACCTTAACATTTAATAAATTGATTATCCACATTCTTCAAACAGTAAATTAAATATTTGTCATAGTTAACCGAACCAATATTCCGTCTGGGATACTTACTGCGAGCTACAAACTAAATTTACACTCATCTTATGACTTTCTTCGACCAGCTCTTCCCACGTAGGATTATTCATAGTCTCTTTTATGGGTTTCATTCGTTCCAAAAGAATTTCACAACATTCAGAAACACCCTACAACACATTTGTATTAAAATTTCCACCTTGTCGTAATCTGTTTACAGCCGCGCTTGATATAGTGAGTGGCTGATGTAGGCAGTGAACCCCCACAAAACTACACTGATACCGTTTACAAAAAAGAGAAAATTGCATGGACTACAAAAGCCGCAAATTAACGGAGTGGAAATTCGATTTGCGAAAGAAGTTAATTACCTATGGGTAATATTTGACCAGAAGCTCACATAGAACTCCCATATTGAAAAAACCACACACAAGGCCAGAATCGGTCTTGGAAGGTGCAGGCAAATGTGTGGAAAGAGCTGGGATTAAATCCCAACATGACCAAATGGTTATATACACAGGTTGTGAGGCCAATGATAACCTATGGATCAGTTAATTGTCTGGTGGCCCAGGACACTGCAGATTGGAGCGCAGAGGCAGCTAAGTGGTATTCAAAGACAGGCCTGCTTAAGTATCACGGGGTCGTGAAAACGACTCAGACTGCGGCCCTGGAGGTAATACTAAACCTACCACCACTGCATATTCTCATTCAAGGAAATGCAAGATCTGTTAGTCACAGATTATTACAGGGACCTCCTCCGATAAGCCAAGAGCACGGTTAGGTCTGCCAAAAACTATATGAAGAAATAAAGGCAGATCCAATACTGGGAATGCCAATGGATCAGATTGCCCCACAATATAGCTTTAAAAACGAATATACAGTTTACATTCCAGAGAGAAAAGACTGCGAAGCAGGGCCTCCTATAACAGCGAATCTTAACTGGTACACTGATGACTCTAAAACAGACTCTGAAGTAGGAGCCGGAATATATGGGGTACAAGAGATTATCACGATCTCTCTAAGCCTAGGGAAACATGCTACTGTCTTTCAGGCAGTGGTAATGGCGGTGGAATGCTGTGCAGAAGAGTTGAGACTGGAGGTGGATAATCAAAGAATCGTCATCTACTCCGATAGCCAAGCAGCACTTAAGGCGCTAAGCTCATATAGGATAACATCAAATCTGGTGTGGGAGTGTCTCAAGGCACTCAACAGACTAGGTAGTCATAATAGAGTGACCTTAGCCTGGGTACCAGGCCACCAAGGAATAAAAGGCAATGAAAAGACAGATGAATTAGCCAAGCAGGGAGCCAACGGAGGTCATGATAGGGCCAGAACCTTCCTGTGGAATTGCTAAATGCCTAAGTAAAGAGAGCATCTACAAATGGTTTACCCTAACCAGGCGTTTCGCTGGTGGTATGAAACCCCAGGACAAAGGCACGCAAAATTATTCCTT
This sequence comes from Galerucella tenella, assembly GCA_910591685.1. Lineage (NCBI taxonomy): Eukaryota > Metazoa > Arthropoda > Insecta > Coleoptera > Chrysomelidae > Galerucella > Galerucella tenella. Next base: position 3,265 of record CAJUYH010004354.1, read on the forward strand.
AAAAGCCCTTTGACCAAACTGTCACACGACCTACTATGTCAAAGTCGAGAAACGACGAGGATGATGATAAGAATGCTGACCGGACATCGTAGGCTGAGGAAATATATGCAAACAATTGGCCTAGCAGATGACAGCCTATGCAGGCTCTGCCAGGAAGAAGACGACAAAGAGCCACTCCAATTCTAATCTAATCTAATCTACACTTAAGCCACTTTTTTAAGGTAGCGCCACTGCACATTAAATCGTATACGCACCCAACAAACTCCTTCGCTTGTTATACTTGCTCCTGTCATCCCAGAGTTAGCACCTACCAGATTATTGCTAGGTTTTACCGTTATTTTTTCCATTGGTATGCCCAATTTATAAGCACATGTTTGAATAGCCTAAAACAAATAATCATTTCACATTATACAATATGGATTTATATAAATATTTCCCTCATATTCTCAAACCTACTCATTTTCAAAGAAAAATCGATCAATTTTAAAAAGTCCCGCCTTAAGATTCCTTCTTAAAACGATCGTCCGTCAAACCGTGGCGCTAGAATATATGGCGGATGTTTTGAATACAAAAATAAAGGTTCTAAAAATGGAATATATCCATTTTGATTTTGTGGTACGGAGTTTTTTTACGTGTACAATCAAAATTATCGTATTATACGTAACAAATCTGAAGGTATGTTTTTGTAAATACTTGATCATCAATGCTCTGATGTCCATTTTCTCTATTATTTTCAGTCCTTCTCCATTGGGAACCTATTTTCTTTTAAATTCTACGGAGCGATGTTCCGGAAGCCACAGCTCCCAAAACGTCATTAATTTTGTGTTGTAACTTTTTACCGTAATACGATACCGACTTATGAAACTAGTAAATAATCCGTCAAATATTGGAACACTTATACTCGGGAATATAAGCACAGAGTACTCCATCTAACAAGAGGCGAAAGAAAGTAGTTTTCGTGATCGCAAATTTGTGTGCACATGCGTGAATTAATTAGTATATCTGTCAATGTCTAGTCGTCACTTCCGCTCATTCCCCTCAGTTCAACGTGTATTATTTCAAGGTTAGGTTAAAAATGAGCTTTCTCATTAGACACATGAGATGAATAATAAGGTGTTCTCATGTTGGTAGTTAAAAAAAAATATTCCATAGGCCTAATTGGGAGGGATATTAATCAACAGTACTATTTTTCCTAGTGTATTTATGGTTTTACTTCGAATCAATACTCGTGTTACTTTTCTCAGTGTATCAGGTAGTTTATGTTTCAATGCCTCGAAGTATTGCCGCTCAATATCGTGAAGTCCGAATTCAAACCGAACCGAAAAAGCTTACGTTTCTTGTAAGATAGTGTACTCTGTGATATCAGTTATTGGTGCTCTTCTAGGTCTCTTCTTTCTTGGGATGGAAAATTTTACTTGCACGTTATTTGCAGAAATTAATTGCTCCACTGCTTTAACCACTCTTTTAATGGTATACCTAATGCATAATAAAGATTTCTGTTGAAATAGCTATTTTTGAAATTTATTTAATGTTTCCTGTAGCGAGAGATGTCTTATTTGTTTTTTGTTAGGCGATGATATTTTTTTCAGAAACAACACAAAAATTATTCAGAAAATGCCAAACGCCAACAGAATTGGAGGATAACTAATGGTACGCCTCTGTATAGAGTGTTGCAAGAGCTGTAGTGGGAGGTAACATTGAAAATGAGTTTGTGCGCATGGGGGCGGGCTCGCCATCATGTTTGGCGCTTGCAGTACTTACTTTTGTATTTATACCCTGACCAACTTCAACTCCTCCATGAGATATGGCTACGCTTCCGTCGGCACGGTATATAGATACAATAACTCCGTAATTGAATAACACTTCAATTGGAAATTTTAACGGTAGAACAGACAATCCTTTTTTACGCCAATAATTGTTCTAAAACACATTTAAATTTATTATAATTGCCGGAAGGAAAAATGTTATTGAAGGAATTAATTGAACAGGGGAAGATATTGTGTAACCGTTATAAAATTTGGACAAATTCGGAAAGAACCAAAATAAATAAATATAGGACGTGTTGTTCTTACTTGATTGAATAAGCTTATTTCTTTTTTCCTTTGCTCTACATCAGCCCATTCTTTTAGTTCGTTTAAATATTCCAAGATTCTCGGATCACTCTTATTCAAATTTATTAATCTGAATTCTAAAGGATCTATTCCTTTTGATAGTGCTGCGTGTTCCATTATGCTTTCGATCATAGTTATACCTTCGACAACACCTAAAACGAGTTTATTGTGAAGAATATTTGTTATTTATCACGCTAATGGGTTAACTGCGTATTTTTTAAATGAATCATATTTATAAAAAATAAAACTATTTTTAATTGGTTAAGAAAATAATTGAAAAAATTAAAAAAATTGCATCACACATTTACTAATACATTCACAGCAATTCCCTAACACAAGATGGTGAAAAATGAGAATGCGGAGAAAGGTACACTCCGGAGTGACAAAGCTGCCTATCTTTTTGTATGCGCATGTCTGAAAGGTGCCATTTTCATAATAAGATACTTGTATTCGACAAATCATATCGCAGTATTTAAAAATTTGATCATTTTTCTCAGTGTATTTACTAAGTAATCTGTCAACAACGCTTGTCTCTCAAGGTCTTACATTTTTGTTACCAAAGCATCAAAGAGATTGCGTGGGGCTTAACTTACTGTTAGTTGATGTATTCTTTGGTCCGACTCACGACTGTCCACCTAATATGATAGTCAAGTTTAGATAGTTTTTCCCCACAATTTTTCAAGCTAGAATAATGTCAGTATAATATTTGTCCAGTTTTGTATAATAAGCACAAACACAACAGTTATACTACGCCTCCTAAAAAGTTTGTAACTGAGCCTGCAGTAAAAGTAAAATACTTATTATGGTTTAAGGATGTTAAAAGAAAATACAAACATACTACAACTAGATACTAATACTGTGAAGATCATTTTGATGTAAGTTATTATACAGTGTGACCCATTTTGTTTGGAAGCACCCCCGTGAAATCCGCATTTCTTAACCGATTCTGTTTAAATTTTTTTTGTTAGATTCAGTTTCAAAAACAGTATTTTGATACAAATTTTCATAGCCTAATTACTACTTTCAAGGTCCTCTATGCTAATTTTCCATTGCCAAAAAAGACAAAAGTACATTACGCATTTTTTTTTCTCAAATATGACTATACCACTGGATTCAGAATCATCACAAATGTAAACCACCAAAAATTTATAGAAATTTTTTTATTATCGACAAAGTTATTACAAAATTAATTTGGAAAAAGTGGTATTGCACAGTAAAAATTCGAAGCCGATAACTCAACCCGATCTGGAGTTATAGCTTCTGAAAGTACTTTAAAATTGTGCTTAATAATTTCATTTATTACGAACATGAAATCAACGAGTCCCCAAGTAGGCTTTGATTTTTAAACTTTATTTATGTCATTCAGTAACATTTGTATGAAATGGTAAGTACTAAATATTCCAAATATTCAACTATTTAACTATTCAAGACAAAGTTGAAATTGTACTTTTTTGTGGTTACAATGACAGAAGTGAACGAGAAGTACTAGAAATAGTTAATCGGAGACATCCAGATCGCCGTATTTGCTGCTTTTCAGTGCACAAAATTTAATAAAGTATTTATTGAGACTGGAGCAGTGACAAAACGTATTTAAAAAAAATTGCAGGCAAGAAATTTTAATGACCATATATTGTCATAGACTATTTTGCCAACAATCCAAATTATTAAGCACAATTTTACATTACTTTCAGAAGCTATAACTCCAGAACGGGTTAAGTTATCGGCTTCGAATTTCCACTGTGCAATGTGTTTGAGTCCTTGTTTTTGTCTACCATGTTGCCATCCTTAAAATTTGTCTACATTCTACGTAAAAAATAAATAAAAATACCACTTTTTCCAAATTCATGTTGTAATAACTTTGTCGATAATGAAAAAATTTTTATAAAATTTTGCTAGTTTACATTTGTGGTGATTTTAAATCCAGTGGTATAGTTATATTTGAGAAAAAAATTGCCTAATGTACTTTTGTCTTTTTTGGCAAAGAAAAATTAACATAGAGGGCCTTGAAAATAGTAATTGAGCTATGAAAATGTGTGACAAAATACTATTTTAGATACTGCATCTAAGAGACGACAGAATTGTGGTCCTATGTCAATTCTCATGTAGCTCACTTCTCTTTTGCATAATGTACGTCACAGCTGGAATGGCGAACTATTTGAATAATCCATAAGTTAAATTTTCAAATAGACACCCTAAAAACTTTATGAGCTTGAACATAATTGATTTCCCATTATGCGTTTGTCATCAATTAGCAATTAACAGTGAAGAAGCATCATATATGTAAAATAAATGATTTTAAAATTATTTTAGAAAATATATATCAACTAATAGTTTTTCTCCTCTTTATCTCATAAACTACTCAGCATACATTTTAAAAAAATACAGAAAATAGTTCAATCCTTGTATATTAGGTATCGAAAAACTTTTATAATATATTATACATTAAGGTGGAGAAGACAATTATTATTGACCGAACACCAAGAAATAAGGAGCGAAGTTCATAAATGTCTTCAATACCATGGTGTATATACATTTTTATCCACTACTGGACAAATTTAAGACAAACATTAAAAATAATTCACCAACGCACCACGAGAAGCGTTTACTCCGTCGTCTGACTGACAAGTACACTGTCAGTTTTCGATATATAAGGCGTTGACTCAACGTTACACAATTTCTCGGGACCGTAACGTTTTCACGACAGGTCGGGTTCTAACTTTTGTCTTTGAGTATACTTCAACAGTACGCAAATTCATGGACCGTGGTGAGTAAGGTGTTTTTGGGAGCGGTTGACGGTTGACATTTATAATCACATAGACTATTATAGGAATATAAAAAAAGTTAGTTATTTGAAAATAAATCAAAAAAATTGGGGTATTGATTCATTTTGTACAAAATTATCAAAAAGTAAAAAATCTGCAAGGACTAGGTACTTTATAGAGATTATATTATCCATATAATTAATTGATAAAGAAATGAAATAAAAATAATCACAACGAAAAAACAAAGGGACAAGCACGTCAGAGTAATCAATGATCAAGACCCAAGACAAGACCAACGCATTTTAGCGAAGGAATCAATAAAAAGAAATAAAAACACATTAGAAACGGATAATGATAGTACCGTTCCCATTGAATCGGTAGTCAACCGGTACCACGCAGCAAAATGCCTATTATGAACGTACTTGTTATGTCATCAGTCATTTTTGGTTGAGCGCGAATTTTAAACTAATGGAATTTTTTTTATTCAAATAATTTTATCTTGATAGGTAATTTCAAGCAGCAAATATGTTGAAGACAATCTCTTGTGTATACAAAATTATGTTGCACAAGTTTTTGTTGAACTACTATCCCTGAATTATCAAAATATTAGAATTTGTCCATTATTGACATAGGTTAAAAATAGAAAAAAATATTAACCACTAATAGAGAAATTCAATTTCTCAGTTGGCTAGAAAAAGCAATAATTGTCAACTTCACAGATGGTAGTGAGAAAAATATTTTACCTGGACTTCTTGTATAGCTGCTACCATGCATATCAGTAGTAACAGTACTCGAATTAATCCGCCATTTTTCTTCCGCATAAGTGGATCCAAAAGTAAAGTAGGTTAACGGAAGCACATCTTCATTACCACCCTTACCGTGATCGATATAAAAACTATTATTTATATATTCAATTTCTCCTTTATCATTAACGGCTATCTCGTACTCGCAAAACGCTGGATTCCTTTTACCTATAATAGCGAAATTTTTTTCGATAGGTAACCATACTTTCACCGGTCTTTTTAATTTGTAGGCTGCCAAAGCACAGGCAGAAGATATCTGCGAGTGTCTTATTATTTTACCACCAAAACCTCCGCCGATACGTTTCACTGCGACATTTATTCTGGAATAAACCAAATTAAGTTCAATTCGTGCAAGCTGAGTGGAATATACAGAATATACAGAGGAGAAAAAGGGAGAGACCACATTAACTTGTGTGCTATAGTTTATTTCGACATTCTCGTCCAAAATACCTTAACAAAGATGTTACCATCTCTTGACATTTACACTGTTCAGATACTTCGGCATTTCATTAACTACACACTACAAATTTGCCTAAATAATTAGTTATGAAAATAACTGTTTTCTCCATCTTGAAGAAAAGAAAAAAAAACTTGTAAATATTAGACGATTATTGAATGTCAATAAAAGTCAAAACAAACTGGGGAATTTTACCAGTTGATCTGGCAACATCTTGAAGTTTTGCCAACCCGTTAGCTGTAAATTGCCTGGCTGTTGGGGATAAATTGTATTTACCGTTGGTAAATTAATATTAATTCTGATAAGCTGGAAAGTAACTAAAAATGACATCATCGTCTTTTTATAGTAAAAATCCTATAGAACGCGACAATAAATAATCGATGACTTTGAATCGAACTGCCCTCTTCAAGAACTACTACTACTACATATATTATTATTATAAAACAAAGTCCTCCACTGCGTCTGTCCGTCTGTCTATCTGTTTGCGATAAACTCAAAACCTACTGGACCAATTGAGTTATAACAAAATAATGTCTAGTAGAATTTTGTATGGGGCCTATTCTCGAATGTCGAATGACATTTGTCGTATTCGACATATGTCGATAGAAATTGTCGCACAACATTGGCATCTGGCATTCTCAAATGGGTTCGACATCTAAGTCGCATGAGATAAATTTTGTCGAATAACATGAACTGGCAACACCAAAATTTCGATATTATATCGTGTTCCATGCCACATGCCACTTCTCTTGTAAAGTTTTAAAATAATGAAATGACAGAGTAGTAGTTATATGATCTGTATGACAGCAATGATTTGGTTCTATGGTTATTTGTTAGAAGTTAGAATGTACAATGTACTTACTCTCAAACTTTGTTTACTTAATACAAGTTTTAAGCTACAAAAATTGCTGAAAACTGTATAGTTGATTAGTGCATAGTGTATTTAATAATTGTACCCTATCAATTACTGTGAGTACAATCCATCTGTATTATTATCACTTATTTTATAAACAATCTCATTGAATCGAAATCTGATAAGGTTGAACCAGTTAAGAACCTCGCTCTGTCCAATACAGAGACGGCTTCATTATTCTCAAGCAGTGACCTCTTTTAAATTTCCTTCCAAGGATCAAGCAATTGTCCTATCGGCTTTAAATGGAATAAAAATTCACGATTACATAGTTGCTGTCGGCACACTTGTTACACCGAAAAATATCATCTTTGCCTCTCGGATAGCAAATAACAGAATTTGCTTATATCTCAGTAGCACTAACATAGTCGATAATTTGATCAACAACCATAAATCAGTAAAAATAAAAAACAACGAAATTGAAATAAGAAGACTCATTACCCCTTGAAAAAGACTGACAATATCCAATGTATGCCCATCGATACCAAACAGTACAATTGAAGAACTATTAAATAGCCTAGAAATAAAAATGATGTCAAAAATAACATTTTTAAGAGTAGGGATGCCAGAGTCAGATTACAGCCACATACTTAGTTTTAGACGACAAGTGTTTGTAGCTCCAACAGCATCTCTCTTACCAGATTCAGTACTTGTTTCACACGAAAACACTCAATACCGAATATATCTATCCTTAGACGGATTAAACTGCTCCAAATGCAGAAAAACGGGACACAACGACGGAAATTGTACTCTAACAGATTCAAATATAAATGAAAATACTCTCACTACCGAAAATTCCCAAAACTTAGAGATCCAACAAGGAAGTACCCACATGGAGAGAAAAGAAACACACTCTGAAGTACATATCAGTGTAACATTACCTGTAGATAATACGGATAACACAAAAACCGAACAAAACCTAACTTCTTCTGTCACCATACCAACACAAACAAAAACCATCAATCAACCCATACAATCCGACTCAATTGAAACACCAGTCTCTAGCCACAAGGAACATACTACATCCCAAAAAACCTCTACACCTTTGCCACCCGGCAAACGACTCCATCCATCCTCTCCTGATATCGAAGAAGACGATAAACCTCAAAGTTTTGAAATTCCCAAGAAAACTATTCCAAAGAAGTTTAAGACTAAGAAATCTATGGCTGACATTAAAACTCAATTGTCGCCTGTCGAAGAAATCATCTCATCCAAAAATACTCCATACATTTTAAACTTAACCGAACTTTGTGACTTCATTTCTAATGCTATTGGCTCAAAATATCCAGAGAGTATAGCTCGAAATTACACAAACGACTTCACCAATTTAAAAATATTGCTAAGCGTAGTTCACAAAAACATTTCAGATAGAGGAATGAAAAGTAATATCACCAGAATTAAAAATAAAATAAGTATAAGTGCTGATATTTCAATCACTGAGAACGAAAGTGATTCCTCCTACACTCAAGAAGATAAATAAATTCATAGTACAATGGAATCTAAATGGCTCCTATAGCCATATTGAAAACTTAAAATTACTTATAAATAAAAAATCACCCTTAATAATAAACCTTCAAGAAACTCGCTTAACAGAAAACCATAAAAATATTCTTAAAAACTATCAAGGATTTATCAAAAATCGAACAGACCAAGAAATAGCGAAATAGTGAAATCTAGCATAGAGGCTACTCACATCCCAATAAAAACAAATCTGGAAGCTATTGACGTTTCTAATTTAGTAGTACTTAATACTGGATCACCAACGCGCTTTAATTCTTATAACGGAACAACTTCAGCAATAGACCTGACAATAAGTGATCCAGGATTAGCCTCCTTCCTTTTCTGGGAAGCTTTGGATCATCTGTACGATAGCGACCACTACCCAATTGTTATAAGCCACTTAGAGGATGCACAAGTGCAATCAAATCCAGTACTAACCTGGAAATTAGAAACAGCAAACTGGCAACAGTTTGCGGACCTAATTGATCACGATATGACACACTTCTGTACAATGGGTAATATTGACGATACGGTTTCTTCCTTTAACAGCATAATACTAAAGGCAGCTGAAGCTGCGATAGGAAAGACTAAATTTATTAACAGAAAAACAGTACCATGGTGGAAAAAAGAGATTGGAAATTCCCTGAAAGCCACTAAGAATGCTTTAAATATTAGCAGAAGACACAAAAGCCAGGAAAATTTGAATACATTTAAATTACTACGTGCAAAAACAAGATATCTAATAAAACAATCAAAAAAAGCATCCTGGGCCAACTATGTATCAACAATCACAGCAGACACTCCTGTAAAGAGTATATGGCAGAAAATTAATAAAATCAAAGGCACCAAATCGTTCAACACCATTGACACAATAGTTCATGCTAGTGAATACATAGCAGACAAACAAAAAATAGCGGAGGCTTTGTCTAACTACTATCAAGAAAATTCTAGCGACCATAACTATACACACCTCTTCCTAGAATACAAACGAGAGATGGGAGCCAACGATATCTATCACAAATAACGTTCATCCTGTTAATGAGCCAATTACTTTGGACGAACTCAACGAAAGTTTATTAACAACAAAAATCACCTCTGCCGGCCCTGACAAAATCCCATCAATTTTTCTTAAAAACCTTCCTTTTTCAGCCAAACTAATCCTTATTGATATCTACAATCGTATTTTTACCACGCACCAATTCCCTTCCTTATGGTCTAAAGCAATCGTTTTACCATTATTAAAGCCAAATAAACCAAAAACTGCTGTCGTCATACCGTCCAATATCCTTAACATCAAATGTCTGTAAGGTAATGGAAAGAATTTTAAAAAATCGGTGCATATGGTACTTGGAAAAAGAACATCTCTAAGCACCAATACAAAGCGGATTTCGATGCAATAGATCTACCAATGATAACATAGTTGCACTGGAAACTGAAATTCATGAGGCATTTATCCAAAATCAAACAGTAATTGCCATTTTCTTCGACATTGAGAAGACTTTTGATACCACTTGGAAATACCTTATTATAAAAACTCTACAAGATTGGGGCATAGACGGAAACTTCTTGGCATTTACAAAAAAATTTCTAGACAACAGGTCTATTAATGTAAGAATCAACCAACACTTATCAACCCCAAAATATATACAAAACGGAATTCCACAAGGATCGGTTTTAAGTCCTACACTTTTTCTAGTGGCAATAAATAGTATAGGACAAGAACTTCATCTTCCATTAAAAGCAAACCTCTACGCAGACGACTTCGCGATATACACAAGAAGTAAAAATCCCACCTTAGCTAGCGAAATTTTAAAACAATTTTTATTGAAGTTAGAAGGATGGACCAACAGAACAGGACTTACATTTTCAAGTGATAAAACCAAAGTGGTGGTTTTTAACAAACACAATAAAACATCAAATATTCAACTGCAGTTAAATTAATACATTCTGAAAATTGAAAATCAAATAACCTTTTTGGGAGTAACATTCGACACAAAACTTAGATGGAACTTACACATAAACAAATTGATCCAACAATGTCATTCTCGATTAAATTTATTAAAAGTAATTGCACATCACTCTTGGGGAGCTGATACTACAATACTTTTAAATCTTTATAAAACACTGATCGGAAGCAAACTAGACTACGGAGCAATATGCTATGATTCTGCCAGCAACTCACTACTACACAAATTAGATACAATTCAAAGTACTCCGTATTGTGTTCGGAGCATTTCGCACCAGTCCAGTTAACAGCCTTCAAACCCTAGCAGCGGAACCTCCCTTAAAACTTCGTAAAGTAATGCTCTCCTTGAACTACGTTGTAAGGCTACGGACTACTGAGAATAACCCTTTGTCTTATCTCTTGAAATCCAATGATCAATATTATCACTACCAAAATACCAGCCTAAGAAATCTTCCATTTCATGAAAAAATTAAACGCCAAAACTACAGACTAGAACTCAATCCTAATAAGCAGCATATACTCATCACCCCACCATGGAAACTATCTATCCCTAAAATGGATTTTTCCCTACAAAGATATCCAAAACATTCTTACTCCCAATCAATTATTAAAGCTAAATATCTAGAAACGATATCGCAATATCAAGGCTATAAACTTATTTTTACCGATGGATCCAAGAATAAGGATGGAGTAGTTGCAGCTGTCTACCATGACAAACACTCCGTAGCTTCGAAACTTAGGAAATAATGTAGCATATTCACCGCCGAGCTGTACGCTATTGAAGAAGCACTAAATCTTTGCACACATATTGATTCGAATGTACTCATTATTACGGACTCATTAAGCGCCCTACAGGGATTGAAACAAATATATCCCAATCATACCCTCTTATCAGAAATTAAGGAAGATTTACAGAATCTGGTACAATTGATAATACTTCCTTAATTCCTCTAACAGACATTAAAATCACCATCAAGGACCATATTTATAATACCTGGCAGCAATTGTGGAACGTGAACGACGCAAAGCTTAAAGAAGTCAAACCTCGAGTGAGATCAAAGCTACCTCTTCCACGGGGAAGAAAAAACCAAATAATTATCAACCGCCTCCGTATTGGTCATACAGCATTGACGCATCTACACCTCATAACAAAAGAAGAACCACCAAGATGTAATTGTAATATACAACTTTCTGCTAGCCATATCCTAAAAAGCTGTCCACAGTACCATCAAGCCAGAACGATAGCACAATTACCAGAACAAATTGAAGATTCCCTAGTTTTAAAAATGGACAATGTAATATAATTCCTGAAGAACACTGACTTGTTTAACAAAATTTAAAATTTCTTTGTATTTAATATGTTTGTATAATATTACACTCCCGCTAATAACCCTAGCGGTTGATGCGGTAAATAAATGAAAAAAAAGTACTTACTCGAATGTAGAACAAGAATAACAAGATAAACATGGAAAGTGAAACCAAAAAGGATTATTGCAGCCAAAACCAAAAACGAACATTAATAGATTTAATGCAAGAAAAAAAAATGAGCCTCTTTTATCTGGAAAATTTTCCCCAAATTTCACCTTTCAAATTGCAAGGAGTAAGTGGCAGAATATTGCCTCCATTCTAAATTCTGCTTCTTTTGACATGTATAACGTTAACCTATAAATTTCGCAAGAAATGAAACTCTCGCATTCGACATAAATTGTCGACTGCCTTTGACCACTCTACAATTTGTCTATCAAAAATTTGCGAAGGCGACATTTGAGAATAAGAATATTCAGATTTTATTGGACAAAGAGGATTTCTCGCATGCGACAAAATATGTCACGGTTTGAGAATAGGATCCCTGGTCTACAAAAAAGTCCGCGACGGTATATGCCTATCTTTTAAAGTTTAACATACTGTATCAATTTTGATACTTTAAAAAATTGGCAATTATATAATACGGTAATCTAAAAACTATTCACACAAATACGGTATTATTCCTGATCATTTTAAATAAGTTAGAGGCTTTAGCATTTCATGCACATTATTTTACTCTTTTACACCATATAATTCAAATGAAGAGAGTTACTTCCCTGCTTATCAGAATAAATATTAATTTACCAACCGTAAATACAATTTATGTCATACTAGTTCATTATTGTGTTTTTATTGCTTAGTTTACAACTATCTAATGTCGTACTTTATGCCCGTGCAGGCATAAAGTTCACTTTATGGCCCGCGCGGGCATAAAGAGAAATCATTTTTTGTTCAACTTATTTAATAACCATGTCATAAGCTTCTTTAGACTTTTTTGGCAACAGATTTACAGTTGCTTTCTTTGCTTTTTCAATAATTTCGTCAGGAATTCCAAAATCTTCGTTCATTTTGACTTCTAACTTTGACACATATAAAATTTATTGTGATATGACATTTACGTTTGTCAACATTCACCTATTAATTCAAACCGGATTTTTTAAAACACTGATTTGTATTGAGATTGGATTGCAATAACGAACTAGTATGACATAAAAGTTTGTATGTACCGCAGGCATAAACAGATGTTTATACCCTGAGGGCGACGTCTTACGAAGCCGAGGGCCTCTGGCCCGAGGGTTTGTAAGTCGCCCGAGGTACATAAATAACTATTAATCTCAACAGCTAGGGCAATTTATAGCTAACAGGTTGGCAAAACTTCAAGACGTCATATCAACTGGTAAAATTCTCCAGTTTATTTTGACGTTTATTGACATTCGATCATCGTCTAATATTTACAAGTTTTTTTGGTGCTTTAAATTCATTGTTTCTTTAATATAAAAAAAACAGTTATTTTCAGAACTAATTATTTAGACAAATCTGCAGTTTGTAGTAAATAAAATGCCGAAGCAGCTGAACAGTAAATGTCAAGAGATGGTAACATCTTTGTTAAGCTATTTTGAACGAGAATGACGAAATGGGGCTCGCTTCTCCCGCTTACTGGTGTAAGAGACGTAAGTAATAGTATTCGCTATTTGTATTCATTAATTATTAATTATTATTATTATTATTGTTACATATTTAAATGTAAATGATTGAATGTTTTTAATGTTAGGTTGGGTTAATTAAACTTGATATATTAATCTAACATCAGATTGACTTTTCTAGCTTCCGTTAAGTTAAGAAAAAAAATCTACGGCTTGGCAACAACCCAATATTTTCTCTCTCTTCTCCAGAAAATAGGAATAAGAAAACTATCAGTCTCTAGTTATTTTCTCAGGAACTAAGTGGGAGAAAGGAGTTTAATAGAAGTTTCAAGCTCAATAAATGCTCACTAATAAATTTAAATATTCGTAATCTTTAGATAACTCTACATAAATTAATCTTTGCACTTTCTCTTCTAACTTCATTAGTTTGGGTTGTGCTCAATACCACAGGCACTTAAATTGAATTTTTGTACCATTTCCAAAGAGTCATGAACAGCGACTTCTAGTACATGTGAATGCTGAGGCCATCCAGCTCCTCGATAACAACAACCAGACGAGAAGACTTAAGAGGACAAACATTGAGTTAGCTCGGTAGACAAGTGTCAGTGTAAAGCAGAGTACAGTGCTGTGCTTAGACTCTAGTGTTAGTGTCTATTTGTATTAGAGTCTAAGGAGCTACTGTTGAGCAAGACCTTTAGTATTGGGATTGAAATTAGTAAAATAAAAAAAAATTCCCATGTTATCTACTTCCAAAAACTTTGTGTTTTCTATATAGGCCACTAGTTTGACTAGATGGATTCTCAGTGGTTGTAATGGTTGTATTATTTTCTCTCCAAAGTGCTTCCGTCTGAGTCCTTATAAGTTATCACAAAAGCAAAGTATGTGTTTTATCATAAATTTCCCACTTCCTGGTTCGCTAGCTTTTCAAATTTTGTTAGATGTTCCCTCAAAGTACAGTATCCAGTCACCAGGTCGGTAACTATCTTCAAATGCCTCTTACCCAGTTTCAATAGCATGGTTAAGAGTTATTTGTCCACATTGCTCAGTGAACTCTTTTCATGTCAACCTCCATTTGAGTTGATGGCCCTTATCTAGCCAGTCCCCAATTTCCCCTTTTATGCAATCCTTTATAATTCCACAAAACGGTTCCATATCTAAGAGTTCTCCTTTAATACCTCCTCCAGCTAACTGGTTTGTCATTTCATTACCTGCAATCCCCTCAAAGTGCCGGCACCCATATTAGACAAACTTTGTTGTCTCTTACCAGCCTGTTGAGGGATTCCTTACAGTTTTTTTACCAGTCTAGACCTAGTTGTTGTATTACTGATAGCTTAAAAGAGAGCCTGGCTGTCAGTGAATATTTCAATTTTTTTTGTCCGGTATATCCTCTTCTGATGTTTTCATCAATACAGGCCATAGCGGCAATCATCACTGCTTGGAAAACAGATGTATATATGTAGACCAAGGATGTGTTAGAAAGAAATATTCAAGATCACCAGATTTGTTTATATCGTGATCTCTGTATAATGTTTTTGTTTCAAGAAATGTTTTTTAAGTTATCTGTCAAGTTTTGACAATAAAAAATAATTTTGCAATTCATGTTTCCGAATAGTATTTATTAGTAAAATTAGGCTGTTCTTCCATATAAAACCATCAGGTTATGGGCCCAGGAGTTGTTTAAGACAGTCTGTATAAAAAGTGAAAACATAAGACTGCAGTAAAACCATACAGTAATGGAATCGTCCTCAGACAATTCAAGATTTGGAATTGCCAAATTGAATAACAGTCATTATCAACCATGGAAATTCAAAATGAAGATGATGTTGATCAGAGAGGGAACATGGAAGGTTGTCGAAAAACCAAAACCAGAGATTTCAGATGAAAATTGGTCAAGTTTGGATGAGAAAGCACAGAGTTCTATATCCTTATCAGTAGAAAATAACCAAATAATACACATCTGTAATTGTACATCAGCTAAGGATATGTGGGATATTCTACAAAAGGTTCACGAAAGAGCGAATTTATCCAATAAGCTTTATTTACTGAGAAAATTATACCAAGCCAAGCTTGAACCTGGACAAAATATGTCGGAATACATAAGAACAACTCTGGAAATGGTCGAAATGTTAAGAGGTATCGGTGAAGAGATAAAAGAATTTCACGTAGAAGCACTTTTATTGGGTGGTCTCCCAGAAAAATTCGAAACTTTAGATACAGCACTAGATGCTAGACCCTACGATGAACTCACTCTAGAATATGTGAAAGGAAAATTAATTGATGAGTTCAATAGAAAGCAAGGAAACGACAGTGAAAGAGGTAGAGAAACTGCATTGAAGACATATAACAAGCAGAAGAAAGAGACAGCAAGTAGATTCGATAAGGAATGTTTCATCTGTAAAAAGAAGGGTCATATTCAGAAAGACTGTTATTTCCGTAAAAAGAATATCCAAAGAAGCAATGAAAAGACTCAGAAAAGTGATAAAAATGCAAAGAGTGCAGTAGAAAAATTCTGTTTTTGTGAAGGTAACCGGAATTCGAACGAATGGTACATTGATTCTGGAGCTTCTAATCATATTATGAGAAGCTACAAAAATTTCTTTGTCAACCTCCGACAAGCCGATGGAAATAAAATGAAATTTTTGTGGCGAATGGTCAAGAAATGGTATGTTCAGGAATTGGAGATGGATACCTTAAATGTCAAGTCGATGAAACATGTCAAAATGTTCATGTCACAGACGTTTGATATGTACCCCAATTACGAAGTAACCTATTATCAGTGAAGAGACTAACAGAAAAAGGATTCAACGTTGTTTTTGATCAACAACGCTGCTCAGTGAAAATGGGCGAGAAAATCATTGCTATGGGAATAATTGAGAATGGTATTTACAGATTATGTTTGAAGTCAGATGAGCTAGCAAATATAACAACACAAAGTGGGCATGAAAATTGTATTCTCGTATGGCATAAACGACTAGGTCATAAAAATCCGTTAGATATCAAAAGACTTGTGTCACATGATCTAGCTTCAGGAATAAAAATTGAAAATTGCAATGAAATTATGAATTGTGTGAATTGCGTAAAAGGTAAACTAACAAAGAAACCATTTTTGAAGAATTGTGACAAACGATCAAATCAATGTCTAGATTTGATACATTCTGATCTTTGTGGTCCGATGAAAACAGAAACCCCAGGAAAGAAACGCTATTTTTTAACATTTATTGATGACCACTCCCGTTATACCATATTATACCTCCTACATTCCAAAGACGAAGTATTTCAGAAATTTGAAGAATTCGTCGCTCTTGTTGAAAATCCATTCGGAGTGTTACCCAAAATGTTCAGATTTGATAATGGAGGAGAGTATTGTGGATCAGCAGTTCAAGGTTTTTTGAAGAAGAAAGGTATTTACTTTCGAACTACAGTTCCGTATTCGCCCGAACAAAATGGCATAGCAGAACGTAAAAATCGAACCTTATGCGAAGCAGCAGTGTGTATGTTGTTTGATGCAGGATTGCCGAATAAATATTGGGGTGAAGCAGTCGCCACAGCAAATTATCTTCAAAATCTCCTTCCTACAAAAGCTATCAAATGTACTCCATATGAATTATGGAATTCAGAAAAACCAAGAATGGATCATCTCAGAGCTTTCGGAAGTGTGGCCTATACCTATGCCCCTAAAGAAACAAGAACAAAATGGGATGCTCGAGCACAAGCAGGAATTTTAGTAGGATATAATGAAACTTCCAATCCAGAAACCAATAAAATAACAATAAGTAGAACCGTCAAATTTTTCGAAGATAAAAACTACACTGATATGAAATCTGAATCTATCAAAAACTTGAATGAAAACAGTTGATTACGCAAATTCACGTAAGCTGATAATTAGCGAACTATATTTCCAATAATGATTGAATAAAACTCGAAGTCGAACACTATTTATATATTACACAGAACTATTTTTTATATTTTATGGCTAGAGATGGACAATACAATTGACTTACACAGAACTACAACTTAATGATTAAACATGTAAACGTTTCGTTTGGTTGCGGAAATTTGCTACTTTCGATTTGCTATGACCGGTATACTGGCGAACTACACCACTAGAGTTACTTTTGTGAAAATTACCGCGTGACAACTGGAGCTAGAACTCAACGTTGGAGCTGAACTGAGTTACTTAAAGTGACATTAACAACTGAACTTTTAAATTGATGTTTTCTCGTAAGAAAGCTCGCATCAACCATAAAACTATTGAGATTGGCAATGTTCTCACGATTTTGGAAAACGACGGTATTATGACACCCGTCCTTCTGAGAAAGGTCTTAAGTGCACCAATATAGTTATTAAATTCCTAAGCCGAAGTTTATTTTATATAAACCAGGGATTAACTTCTGAGAGTACTTTTACGACGGGTCAAATTGGTTGACGCCGAAGTTTATTTTGTATAAACAAGGGATAACTGTTCTCACGCAGTACAACGGTTGTAAAATTTGCCTAATACAAATTTATCGGTGAGAAAAATGTGTTTTCGAACAACAGTGAAATAGTTTTTGTAAACGAAGAGGAAGAGAGTATTGAGGAAAAGGTTATTGCCGATAATAATACTAATATTGAAAGTGAAGGTATACGTTTGGATGATGAAGGGTTGGAGTATTTAAGACGATCTTCAAGAAATAATAAGGGGAAACCTCCTGAGAAACTGTCCTACTTTACATCAAGTGTAACAAATGATGATCCTAATACTTGGAACGAAATAATGGAATTACCAGAAAATGAAAAATTGAAATGGATAAATGCTATAGAAGATGAAATGGAATCATTCAGGAAGAAAGGCGTATGGACGCTGACCGAGCTACCTCCAAACAAAAGAGTTATAAAATGTAAGTGGATTTTCAAGACAAAAATCAATTCAAATGATGAAACAATGAAATATAAGGCTTGTTTAGTCGCAAAAGGTTACACACAAAAATATGGGGAGGACTATGATAGTACCTTCGCTGCGGTGATGAGACAAACGACTTTTCGAATATTGTTGTCAATTGCAGCTGTTCGTAAATTAAAAATCAGGCATTATGATATAAAAACCGCATATTTGAATGGTCCGTTGGATGAAGAGATTTATATGTCTCAGCCAGAAGGTTATATAAATGAAAATGATTCCCATCTTGTATATAAACTCCACAAGGCAGTTTACGGTTTGAAGCAATCCGCGAAAGCATGGAATGATACTATAAGCGGAAAACTTTTGGAATGTGAATTTGAACAGAGTAAAAATGATCAGTGCCTCTATATGAAAATGAAGAAAGGGACTATACTATATGTATTGATATATGTTGATGATTTGTGTATATGTCATGAAAATGAAGAAGTGATACAATAGATTGGAGATAAACTCAATGAGAGTTTCGAAACGGTAAACTTAGGAAATATTTCATCATTTTTGGGAATCAGGGTTCAAAGAACTCAAGATGGAACCTTTCTGCTGGATCAAAAATCAAAAATTGATATCCTTCTCAAAGAAAATGGATTGAAAAATGCCTCATGTGTAGCTACTCCAATGGATACAGAATACCCCAAACTCGATACAAATTCCCCTTTATTAACCAATAATGAAAAATATAGAAAAGCAGTGGGGGCACTTCTATATCTTTCAACTACAACCCGTCCGGATATATCTCTTGCTGTGGGATATTTGTGCAGGCGAGTAAGTCAGCCAAGTCAGAAGGATTGGGATGCAGTCAAGAGTGTGCTCAAATACCTGAAGGGTACAAGTAAAGATAAACTGAAATTTAGTTCGAATACTGAACTGACTCTGAACGAATATGTTGATTCCGATTGGGCAGGCGATGTCTCTGATAGGAAATCTACAGCTGATTTCATATTATTCCTTGGGAATAATCCTATACTATGGGCTAGCAAGAAGCAATCTTCAGTAGCCCTATCATCTACAGATGCTGAATATATATCAGCAGCCTTGGCAAGCCAAAAAGTAGTTTGGTCAAGAAGACTTTTAGAAGATTCCGGAATACATTGTGAAAATGCAACTGTCCTTTATGAAGACAATCAAGGTTGTATCAAGCTAGCAACCAATGGAAAGTCTAGTTGCAGAACAAAACATATAGTTAGATTCCATCATCTACGTGCTTTAGTTGACAGTGATATAATTCAATTCGTCTATTGTGAAACTTTAAAAATATGATTGCTGATCCTTTCACAAAGCCTCTCCCCAAAGAAAAGTTTCAACGTCTCAAAACATCAATGGGACTCATCGAAGAATAATCTGTCGAGTGGGGGTGTTAGAAAGAAATATTCAAGGTCGCCAGATTTGTTTATGTCGTGATCTCTGTATAATGTTTTTGTTTCAAGAAATGTTTTTTAAGTTGTCTGTCAAGTTTTGACAATAAAAAGTAATTTTGCAGTTCATGTTTCCGAATAGTATTTATTAGTAAAATTAGGCTGTTCTTCCATATAAAACCATCCGGATGAAGAACATTCTTTTTCTAGATATCCATTTATACCAACCCCAGTGCCACGGTTTGTTTTGGTTCTATCGGTGAATCAGATTATTAAGTCTCCTGATTTCAGCCTAAGAACTACCATCTTCTTTCATCTTGAAACTAACATTATTTGAGACAACAAAGCTTTAAGAAGCAAAGGACATTGAAAAAAACCAGGCTCCATCATAAAAGGTGCAAGAAATATTTTCAACAATTCTTGTAACAGTAACTCACCTACTAGAAGGGATATTTAAGACTACTGATGCTGCCATTTGCACTGAATCCATCCACTGAGTGCTGGAATGAATATCTAAGCAATTTTCCTTATAAACCACATTGCAGCATTGAGTTTCCATGTAAAAATGACTTTGCCATCCTGTGTTGACCTGTCCTTTGATAGTACGTAGGACGTCAGTTTCTAAAAGGTAATTTCTTTATTTAACGAATGAAAACAAAATTGTATCTAAAATTATAATCTTTTACAAGCTGCCCTGCTGTTTGTAACCAAATCTTGCAAGTTGTAATGATTATAATTTCATATCACACTACCGACATGCTCGGTTACGCTCAATTGGCATGGACACTAAGTGTCGGTTATTTTTATACACTGTATCTGTATCTCTGTATCTGTAGAGTAGGAAGGGTGAGTGTAGGCTCACAGCACTTAAGCCACATGTGACCCATTGTCCATCCTGTCCTTTCCAGAAAGTTGGACAGACAACTAGGAGACTACTCCTTTATATCGGCAGGTGTAGGCCAAGACTCACCGAACACACACTCTCTTATTGACGATGTTTCCTTAGTTGACAGTGGCCAGTCAGAAATCCTACTGTTAAACGTAGGTTTTTCCTGGTCATCGCCAAATATTTCTTCGGTGCCAGCTTCCCAGGGTCGCCCAGGATGATCCTGGCAAGACTGCATCCATTGATTCCATCCCATCTCTTAAAGGATTGAGAATGGGTGTAACGTATGGCTAGTTTTTATACACGTCGAAACTTCTAAACAAAAGGTCTGAATCAGAGAGGAATTTACATGCACTCAATCAGCATTATTTATTAAGCTATTAGGATTAATATATCAATTGTTGTGACTTAAATATTATACGTGGACTTAAAATATCGGGGAGATTTTTGTGGGTAATAATGATGTGTCTTATTAATAGTTCCTAACTTACCTTCTTCAATTAGCGAATCAGTGCGGTCGATTTTAATTCTCTCTGTTCGATTATTCCTTAAAGCGTCCTGAATACTATAAACAGATGCTTCTGCGCTCTTTTCGTAAACAACTTCAATCAAATCAGAAGCTTCTTCAGCAATTTCTTCTGAAGTAGCGACGATGATACCTAATGGTTGACCATGGTATTGTACAATACCCCCACAAAATAACTCTTCATCTACCGGGTTATTTAAAGGGGCTCCTAGTTTTATTGGAGTGAAAGTATTTCGACCAGGAATGTCGTTTTTATCGAAAAATGCCACTACTCCTTTCAATTTCTGGAAGTAAAAGCAAAGTTGGAACTTTTTCATGGAAAGAATGTGAAAAATACGTTGTTAGAATAGAAATATACCCACAAGACTTAGAATTTTATAACATGCAATTTGGAAGTTAAACTTTCAATTAAGAGGCTTTGGTTATTAATAGAAAATAGTTTCTTGCTCGAGATATAGGGTGGTTTTGGTGTGCTGGAACAAACGCACTGGCACTGTTAGGCTATGACATTTTTGCAGAAACAACGCAAAAATTATTCAGACAATGCCAAACGCCAACAGAATTGGAGGACAACTGATGATACGCCTCTGTACAGAGCATTTATATGTCTTGCTAGAGTTGTAGGGGGAGGTAACATTGAAAATGAGTTTGTGCGCATGTTTGGCACTTGCTGTATAGTACAATTTGAGTGATAATAGCGACGTTGCCGGATTACAAATTATGGAAACGGTTGATAGTATTTTTTTATTTTTTATATAAAAGAATGATACGGGTACAGTCTGTGAGAAAAAGTATGGCATATTGAACCAAAAATTGTTGATAATATTATAGCACAACTACCTTGAAGGCAGGAAATATTTAAAATAATGGAATTTATATACAATATCTTGATTATCGTTAATAAATCTCATAATTTCCTCTTGATATTGGATGAATAAAGGTCCAAACTACTTACCATTGCTTTTTCTGTAATTACTTTTACAACTTTCGATAACGGTTCTCCCTTACATAAGACAAATGCTGCATGTAGTTGCCCTACCACATCCGGTATGTCAGAAATATATTCAGCCTCACCTACAATGTATTAAAGTGCGTTGAAAAACTTAGTTCAAATACCTGTGAGCTATCATTTTCGACCCATTCATGTCTCGTTTTGTGTTTCTAATGGTGGAAGAGAGTAGTTATACTAGGACAGCCTATTGGCAGATATGCTTACATGATAAACTCCATACGAAAGTCGTCAATAAAGCTAAAGTCCCAAAACCCTGAAATTGCTTAACCAAATGTATTAAAGTGACATTAATAATATTTATGAAGGTATGTAGATTTATGTTTCTTAAATAAAGGTCTATTTATTCAGAGTCTGCAACATTTTTAAACCAACCATATCGGAATTGTTCTCCCATCTCTATATTTTCTTGACAAAGTGGAAAATAAAACAATTATCATCCAGTTTCTATATTTTCATTTAATATACAACAAATATAAATAGGTATCCCAAGTAGCAATTTAAATTCTATAAGGTTCGTATAGCAGTTTATAAGAGCATTTCATTTTTTAGTGAAGAATATCAGAACCAAATTATATTTCAACTTGAACGCGCATCAAACATTTCATTTGTAGAAATGGAGATTTATCAAAACGACTTGGGCCGCTTGGGCGGACATCGATAGTAAAAATTATAATTTCATTTGGATGGTTTAATAGCACAAATTTTGATGCGCCGCAAATTTTACTGATAGATTATAGGTATATATTTGGCAAGAAAATGAAGCGCTTCAATTCTGGTTAAGTTTCAAGTAGATAGGTGAAAAAAATAATAAAATAGAACATCCTAAAATACTTTTTTTTATGACTTTAATAGTTTATCACTTCATATGGATATTCTCTCACCATATAATTCTCTAAATAATGATAAAGTAACATTTTTCAATATAGTTTCCTGTTTCCAACTCAATTGCTCATGATGGCGGCGAAAGCGGTACAAAAATTGCTTATTTAAACATGGCGATTTATAAAGCAACAATTTTATCCCAAAGAAATGCCTTAACCAATATTTTATTGTCAAATGGAACGGTATACGATAACTGTTTTATAACGAAGAATATTTAGGCACTATACAACTAAAAAGTGTTTTATAATGCAACGCAATTGAATGCTACACAATATTTATTATACAACATTATACAGCTTCAATAAGACAAGCTTAAGTAACTATTTTATAATGTTGTAGCTGTTAGTTATATAGTATATTATAGAACTCTTATACAATAGGTATAAAAGTCTTATGAAATGATATTTTTGATCTTGTATAAACTGGCTTATAAGATATTATATCATTTTAAAAGAAATGATCGTATAATGCGTTATAGCATATATAGTAAAAGTCACTATAGAATCATTTAATACAACAATTTTCTTTAAAAAACAAAATTATCGCAACAAAAGGCTTAATAGGAATGAAAAGTCCTTAAAACAACGCTATTCGACTATTATACAACAATTCAGTCCTCTTAGAATTCCATTTTGCTAGTTGGGTAATCATGACTGGAAGTTGTCTCTCATGGCTAGAATATGTCACAGCCGAAAGAAAATATAATCAACCGGTTGAAATAAGTTAACAACCGATTAAAAATATTCCCCACCGGGAGAAGACATCACAAACAATACTAGAACATGTCCCCTAAAATCTTCTGCCGGCTGCACCCTGCCAGAAGTAGGTCTTTACTAGCAAAGTGCAGTTATAAAAATAGTTATGAAAACAGGATAAAATACATTCAAAATAGCAATTATAAAAACGGAATGGTATATATTAACATATACAAGAGAAATTAGAAAATATTGGGTAAAACAAATATTACAGCGTGCAGATATAAAATTTTTAAATTAAAATATTAGTTCTCTAAAATCACCACTACTTTACCTGTCCCTACAACACCCAAGCTTGAGCATCTAAGTTTTAAACCCATTTAAGGAAAAGACATGCAAATATTTAACAACATAATACAAGGCGAATGAGAAAAAAAGGTCTGTTGCTCCAAACTGAAAAAGTCAAAATTAAATATTAATTAATGTGGAACAGAAAATCAAAGAAGATTGAAAAATTCAACGAAAATCCAATGTAACCTATTAGTCGCGTCATTATACGCGAAAAAAAAAAAAATTTCGGGCAGCACCGATCGGAATGCGGTTTTCGGCATTCGCTTGCAA